>PQWD01008277.1:0-251292 GCA_019425675.1 Leucinodes orbonalis | reverse complement strand
GCCATTAGTGAACGGACGGTCAGTGCGCTCACCTGGTGGTAAGTGATACACCTGACCATGAAAAAAGCAATGTTGAAGGAAATTAATGACATTAGGTAGTCATAATTTTTCCGTCAGCACTGCTCTGCGCCCGTCATCCGAAACAACAGATGTTAGGTATCTTATACCCGGTAATTTTACTTGCTTTAGTGCCGTCATCCCGAAACAGAAGTGTAAAACACTCCTATTTTACGGGACGATATCTGACAGTGCAGTGGTACTTACCTAGACGAGTACTGAGTCTACCACATAGTAATGATTAATGATTTATTTCACCGTACCACCTAGTAAATGTGATGTTTACTTGTGTTCTGATATAATTATTTTCCGAAAGCGATCCATAAGCTCTCGTCTAGAGAATTACCATTGATTTCTTGTTCACGATAAATTGAACCCGCAATTGGAGGGTGTCACCTTTAGCAGTTGTCCATCAGTCTTGCGGCCATGATGAAACCGATGGGAGAATTTCCTACCATTGATCCGCAAATTGGGCTTAGATTAAGGTCAAGACGGTTCCCATTGAAATAAAAGAATTTCAATCACCGAATGAGTGAACTCAATGTAGGGAATTGATTGGTATTACTTGTTATTGGTGATTGGATCGGGTTTTCTTAGAATTATCGTCTTTGATTAGTAGTCGCCGTTTAGTGGTACCGCCAAGACTATTTTGCTTCGAATTCAACATATTGAAATAAAAAATATATTCAATACATTAAGATAAAATCTTTATTTCATGTTTTAAGCTGTTGTATTAATTTTAAGGATAAAATTACAAGTAAGGCATGTTCTTTTTTATGTAATGGTTTGTTGGTCAACGCATTATTTTGTTAATGAAATATAAATATGTGCTGACAACAAACAAATAATTTCAATAACGACACTAAAACCACCATATATAAATCAGGTTTTCTATTTACATCATTTTAAACTTTCTATTTATTTACGACGTGTTTGTTATAATTTCAAATGTCACGGACATTTGTGTATAAAACCACAGATAATATAATATATACTATTGTAAAACTAAAAAACAAAACTCATATTTGGAAAAAATACGAAACGCTTTCCCAGTTTCCAATCACTGAACCTCGTAAAGACGTCACGCATTGCGTATCAATCAGTCGATGTGGAAAAATGATGCTTTTTCACCACAAGCCGCAATTTGTTCGCAAACTGGGTTGAACAACATTTTGGTTAAAATGTATCGGTATCCATCATTTCCTTAATAGAAATATTTATATTTTTAGGTTCTGACCGCATTTTGAAAATTTTGCACCGAAAAGATCTGTTAGATAGCTTTGATTTCATAGCACTCTTATTTTGAAACTATAGCACACCAACACACAACTGCTCGACATAGCTTTCTTCCATTTAGCGACAAACCCAGTCCTCCGCCATCTTCACCAGTCTCCACCATCGACTTTTGAAATGTGGCGGTCTACACTCCACGGGTCCATCGGCCACGTGACCCGCGATCGGTGTAGCGATATAGGTTGCCAGTTCCCTGCCACTTACTTGCTAATCCAGCGAGTTATGTAAAATAATATTATTTTAATCTTGTAATTTTATCCTTGGCAGAGTTCTCAAGCTTACTTGTACCATCACAACTGTATTAAAAAACATAAAAAAATGTATTTAAATAACATATCATTACGTTGTTTCATTATAAAACCTTTTGTTTGTCAGAAAGTTTAGTCATTTAATTATTTGATCATTTAATGTTTTTGGTAACCAATATTATAATAAGGTATAGGCCTGACTCTAATGTTAAATGATCCTATTGGTTTTCCGTATCTACTTGACAGATAATGTCTACAAAATGGAAATTTCGAGAAAATGAAAATGAGAGAGACTTCCTAATATACATGTGTGAATGGAATTTGAAATTCGAACAATTCACGTTTCAATTGCTGGTCGAGCTAATCGTGTATGATCGAATAAGGCCGGCTGATTTGCGAACGCATTTTGATACATATATTTATTTCATTTGAATACATTATGCAATCAAGCGAGAACCGGAATAGCAATGTAAATAAAAACGAGATTGCGATACAAAAAGATGAAATGTGATATTGATTATATAAAAAGTCTGGGTCAAACTAATTATCCTTTCAGCTTAATTGATTCAGTGTGAATCGATTGAAGTTGACACCATAGATTTAGAATAGGGATGATGACAATTTTTTTTTCTGCTATTATATCCATGGACAGCATTATAATAGGAACATTGGTAAAGAATTAGGCAAGAATTACTCCGTTAACATTAAAACTCACAGAGATTTTTCAATTCTAAAAACACAATAATGGACTTTCCCAAAAACGCTTCATACAAATGGCTACCTAGTTATGACGTCACGCCTCAGTAATTCGTATGCATAGTTTGTGAATTTTGTACTACAACTATATTAAATGTTGCGTTTATTCAAATGGTATAATAGCAAAAGTTGCTTTAAGTTATATGTGTTATCCTTTTGTTTACAATTTTTTGACAATTAATGTACTTTAAAAATGGACTAGCCCACCCATCTTTGAAGACTAATAAAATTCATTAAACATGAGTTTTCGAGCTGAGAGTAAGCACATCGTTATTTTTAACCCAGATTTGTAATAATATAAAATAGTTCTTACGATTCCAGGACCCAGTCATCATGCCTATTAGCGCGCTGCGCTTATAAGATACACGAAGCGTGGGAGTGAGAGGTCCTTAATCAAGTACAAAATGCCCGAGAGGAAAAGAGATTATTGTTTTGTTTTTGCGAGTTAGCGGCCCATATAGCAGCCCGGTGTGTTGTCAGT
This sequence comes from Leucinodes orbonalis, assembly GCA_019425675.1. Lineage (NCBI taxonomy): Eukaryota > Metazoa > Arthropoda > Insecta > Lepidoptera > Crambidae > Leucinodes > Leucinodes orbonalis. The sequence goes on along the minus strand of PQWD01008277.1, from coordinate 248,457 downwards.
GTCAATCAAGTGTCAGTGAAAATTGTGAATATTATTGCTAATTGTTCTTTTAATATTGTAATTATTACTTTATACAATTATGGTGTCGTGTGATGTACCTGGATGCAACGCTACTAGGCGAAATAATCCGAATTAATACACTTTTCACTGGTAAATACGATTTTATCATTGGAATTTTACGAACCATTTTTTACTTAATTTCAGCTAGAAATTGGCTATAATTTTTCAATATAATTTAATTCCCATTTATAAATCTGAGAATAATAGTGTTTTTTTATTTAAATTCGTGTAAATAATGTATAAAATAGCAAATTGATTGTTTACGCTAGTGCTTGACAAAGCGGTGACGTCATTACAATCGATAAAAATTGAATAGTTTTTTAAAAAGAATACAACATAAATGTTGATGATTTCGTCTACTTATGTAAAATATCATTATTTATAGAAACTTATGTTTTATTTACATATTGGTAAATAAATATCGATGTTTTCAGGTTTCCACACAGTTCACCATTGATGGAAAAAGGATGCGGACTTAAAATAGACCAGGTTAAACTCTTAATAGGAACTATGCTTATCTCAGAATTAAACACGTAAACGAAATGTTCCATTAAGCAAGGAAATACGAACACATCTCAAAAGTGATAGCAATAAATAAAGTCATTTAAAAGTATTGAGTTAATTAATTTAATTTTTGTATCTATACTGATATTATAAAGCTGAAGAGTTTGTTTGTTTGAACTCACTTATCTCAGGAACTACTGGACCTTTCAGTTTTAGATTTCTTATTTATCGATAAAGGATATAAGCTGTACTAAAAACTTAGTCCGCGACAAGACCGCGACATCATGTCATATCTTTAAAGGTTAGCTCACAATAACTTCTAAAATTTATCTAAAATAATGCATTATTTTGTGTTTTCATAAACATAATATTAATCCCTATGCAAATAAATATGTTATTTATCACGAGTATTTAATTTAAAACAAATTGCCCTTCACAGCATTTAATAATAAACCACAAAAAAATAAACTATATCTATGGTTGACACAGTATTTTTTGATGATCATATTTTTCATTTTTATTTCTAGCCGTCCACTGCTGGACATAAGCCTTCCTTTTAAGCGCGTCACAAAGATCAAATCCCCACATTTATTAGCTTTTTATTTTTTCTATTCTATTAACTATTTATTTTTATTGACACTTTTATGAAGAGGGCGTTTGCTCAGATACTAACAATTGTTTAACATTTAAATGTTTTATTTAAAAAAACTTTAGAACTTTATTCATAACTTCAAAGCATAGTCAACCAACCACCCTATCACCACAGATAATATAACGTCTCACTGAAGGTCTTTCAACACAGCACAGCTATTTGGAGTTGGGCTGTAGCCCATCACGCAAATGCTTGAAAGCTTGTAGTGGAAACAGTAAAAAAGAGGATTAAATTTCATCGATTCAAACTTCCGAAATTTGTTTTGGCCCTTGTATACATTTTATTTTACTGCATTTTAAAATCAAAACAAAAAAAAATCTTATTATCATCATCATCAGCTCATTATATGCCCCTACATCCCCCAGGGGCACGAGCCTACCCGTTTAGGCTACATAGGCCTTAGTCGTCCACGCTGGGCTGGCTGGGCTCAGTGTGGATTGGCTGACTTCACGCACAGTCTTTGAATTGATTCGTAGGCGTGCGCAGGTTTCCTGGTGATGTTTTCATTCCCCATGAGAACGTCGGATAAACAGTTCACACCACTGAGCCACCGACGCTCTTTTTTATTATAATTTGATTTAATCCGACGTTCCGAATCTGTAAACTTTTCCTGTTATATCTCACCGGGCTATCAACGTTCAAATCACGTAGATATCTTGGGGACAAAAGTTTTTCTCTTATTTGTTTAATCCTACTAATAAAAGTGGGAAAAGGCGGTCAAAGTGACTTCTTTAATGGTTCCATTAATTTGCAAGTTGGTATTAAAACTCGAAACGATGAAACGATGATATCCGTAGGAGATCTAGGGTGACCGACATAGCCCAGAGGATTAGCAAGTTGAAGTGGCAGTGGGCAGGGCACATAGTGCGTAGAACCGATGGCCGATGGGGCGGAAAGGTTCTCGAGTGGCGTCCACGTAACGGAAAGCGAAGCGTAGGCCGACCCCCAACCAGATGGACGGATGATCTGGTTAAGGTGGTGGGTAGCAGATGGATGTCAACTGCAAGGGATCGGTCCGCGTGGAAATCATTAGGGAGCCTTCGTTCAGCAGTGGACATAATTAGGCTGTAATGATGATGATGATGATGATTAAAACTCAATTGGTTTATATATTATACAAGCTGTTCCCTTCGGTATAAGATGTTCTCCCGCAGTAAAACATAACCTAAAATCACTTCGTTAAGTGACGCGACGCTCGGCCGCTACGTAGTAAAACATTGCTTCATTTTTCTAAAATAAAAAGGATTATATAAAATAAAAGAAGCCTATGTTTTTCTTTATTACAGTCCCGTCCAAATTGGTCCAGCTGTTTCAGAAATTACTCGTCACAAACAGACAGACAGAAATTTTAAAAAATGTTGTTTGTATTGTGTATGAAAAAACGGCCATTTCAATAATGGAAACAAACATTCCAATTTAATTTATGTGTTATTACACATTAATAAAATTGATTGTGCCTGTTCCAGCAATCAGTGACGAAATGTCATGTCGACGAACAAGTGTTCCAATCATTTAAACCGTCGACTAAGACATTTAATCAATCAATCGTTTATTGCTTTTCCACAATGTTTAGAAGGTGACAATTTGTTATATAGGTACTTTATGGACCCTGTCGGGCACATAGGAAAGAAAAGGGCATTTAACACTCTTATGTATTTAATACTATATTCTATAATCTTACTATGTATTTAATACTATACTACTAGTTTTATCAATTTAATTTTAATGTCAATGTCAGTTTAATTTAATTTTGGTGTATCTTAATATGAATTATTTTGTTTTAATTATAGTGAAATTTCATGTCCACTTGATTTTCATACTGTAAATTAATTTGATTATTATAATTGTATGTATTTCTTCGAATAGTATTTACTGCAATAATATTATTGTAATCTTTAATATATCTTGTCATTTAAGTATTCATGTACAGTACATTTCGATAAAAGGAATTCTTTTAATTGTTTGTAAAATACATATTCATTGATTTCATTCGATGAAGTAAACCACGGACGTAACAACTTTCGGCTAACTAAAGTATCGTTGGAACAAACAATTGGCGAGATATCATCGAGGGATTGTTATTCGACGAAACGTTTTTCGAAATGGAGTAGTTAATTCATATTTAATAACTTATATCGCATAGGTACATATTTGACCCATAAACATGTGACTGTACGTTAGCGTTTAAGTGTTTCATAAAGCGTGGAAGCCGCTCCAATCATGCGGAATGGTTCTATATGGCTTTGCAATTAATTCTAGAGTAATGGTATATGTTATTAAAATCTTTTTCAATATGTGTATCGCAAGAAATTCATGCAAATATTGTAATTACTTTGTTTCAATATACAGATTGCATCAAGTCTACAATTAAGCTTTGACATCACAAAATAATAACACGTTAACAATACCCAGTTTATTCGAATCTCTCGTTCGTTCTGACTTTTTAATTCTTTTTAAAAAAAAAGTGTTTTTGGCTAGTAACCTGCACATGTAAAACACGAATACAGAAAATGTTTTTAAGAATTTAAAATAATGAAAAATAAATTGCATTACAAAATAATGCTAACAGTATAATTAAGTTACGGCTATGGAAAACGTGGTTTATTGACCATAATATCCCTTCTCCCCCAATGATTTCTACGCGGACCGATCCCTAACAACGAACATCTATTTGTCTTAGCCCACCTTAACTATGTCATCAGTTATCTATTAAAAACAAATGACGTCTTTGTTTGTAATATTTAAACAAGGGGTTTTGTCTCCTATTATATTGATACTGTTATATATATTTTAGTATGGATTTTTCTTTAGTAAGTCAAATGTAAATGCTAATGTAATGTAAGAATCTGGGCCAATTCCTTAGCGCGCAGGCTCCGACTAGCAATAATCTTTTAAACAGCCTTTTCGTAACAATCTTCCTGACCACTTGTCTTCAAATAATCAAATATTAATTTCAATATAATATATTTATAATTCTAATTCCTAAATTCGTGGTCAAATAAATTTCTTTTTTTTTAAATCTAAATCTATTGCGTCGGATAACAGTACGTTATTTAATTACTTACGGGACTTTTGTACAATATTGGTTTGTTTGTACTGCCTTATCTCTGTAAGGGCTTGATCAACAGATATCAACTTTTTCTATTGGTAATACATACTTGTACTATATAATTATAGAATGTTAAAATATTGTGACTGATAACTTACGTCCACACTACTATTCGGAATCGTAAAAGCAGGGACAAAATGTATTCTTAACTTCATCTTTTGGGGTTAAATATATCCTAATTCTGGTAAGCTTACTGTTAATATGTTAAATCAGAAATTTAGTTCAATATCTAACTTATCCCAATAATGCCGATTTGATTGCGTAAATATGAAACCTTCAGCACAGCCATAATTCAAATACAACCTATAGTTCAATAGTTAACATTAAGTTAGTATATTCAAGTAACAGGCGAGTTCAGACATCCAAACTCCATTAAAGTTACCCAGCCTGTGGCATTTATCAATTTAGTGTTTAATTTTATGAGCTACTTTGAATAGTACTCGTTAGTAATTTGTATCGGAATGGATTAATTTAACTGATCGAATGACGATATATGTTGACGTATATTTTCTAATGTGATTAATTTTCTTATACATATTTCAAATTCTGAAGGCCATCCGATGACATATCTGGCGCAAAATGGGGGCGACCTATGTCCAACAGTGGACTAATAGGTTGAAGATAGAAAGTCATTCAGCTTGATGGGCAGATGACCTACAAAGTCCACCGATCCACCATCGGATATTAGACAAGTTAAATAGATTTCCTTTCTTCGGTGTGGGGCATTTTGTATATATATTTAATTTTCGAGATATTTAGTTGCCAAATGTTCCATAACTGTTCCAAACTGCAAGATTAACCAAAACCTTAGAAATAACAAAGATAATGTTTATTGCTTCTATATATTAATGTGTAATTAACCAAAGCACCTACTCCTTTAAAAATAAATGATCTTACTTTCCCCATAAGGTATACGAGTTAATATAGAGCAATTCCAAAAAGTAGGGCATCTATCCAAATTCAACCTTTAATCAAATCCTACAAACGGAAATTTTGTTTGATCGTATTATAATCATATAATCTGGTAGACATAGTATCTACTTCATAAAATGGTTCACATATACAGTATTAAATCCGAGGTACATTTTTATTTTTGTACATTACAATTTCGGTCTATTTCTCTACACGTGTTATTATAACATGTATTAAGTCCCTACCTAAAGTAGGGTAAAGTTAGTTCTTACTTTCAATATTGTCATTTTTTATCACAGATTTGCTTTAAGGTTTTATAAACTAATTTAAGTATTAGTACCGTGTCACGGATGAGATATTTAGTATATTCATTGTGGAAAAATAACGAAATATTCATTTTTCTTCCGATATCTAATATTTGCAATAGCCAAAGTCTGAGTATGCAAACTTCCACTCGTACAAGATATATACAAATAAGAATTTCCTTGTTTGCACAAATCTCGTAAGCGGAAACAAATAAATATGTATTCACAATTATTTGTTCAAGTGGGTTGGGTTCCTTATTTGCATAAATCTCGTAAGAAGAAACAAATATGTACAATTATTCTATCCAAGTGGGATTCAAATATTTTCATTATCAATGTCCACATATAATAAATATATTACGTTCCTATAATTCAGAACAATTTGTCTTTGGCTTAAAATAAAATAATAATATTCGGTCCTTGGAAGTCATTAAGGGTGGCCTTCGTTCGGCAGTGGACATTTTAGGCTGTAACAATAATATTTCTTTTTTCACACATAACAATCCATTTATGGTTAGTAACAAAAGTGAACTTAAAAATATGTTAGTACCAACACTTTAAGTTAAAAATAAATTATAAGAATTAATATAAGTTGACTATTGAATGATAATGAATGCAAGAAGTACTAGACAAGTTATTTAACCCTTTGAACGCTAATTATAATGACACCTTTAGGCATCAGAAACAATTGATTTTCCATGGTGTCTGGATTCAGAGGGTTAACGATTGTTTGATCTTTCCTCTTTTTTAATGTTTATCTAAATTTAAGTCTCTGAAAAAAAACGAATATTGTAATTGAAAAATGGTGTCCCTCAAGGCTCCATTCTTGTCCTATTCTTTTCATTATCTTCATGAATGATCTTATTGATTATGCGATTAAATATATGCCCCAATCCAACCAATTAATTCTTATGCCGATGACACAAATGCTATTGTTACTGCTAATAATATCTCTGACCTGACGATAAAAGTAAATGAAACATTATGTAGATTTCACGAGTGGTTACAGCAACAAGCTCAAAATTAATAACGGAAAGACCAGCATAATGTTATTTCAGACTACTGCTGGCATAAATTCAGATCTTGAGTGCACTTTGAACGGTGAAAGTGTGGTGACTTCTAGAATAGTGAAATTTTTAGGTATTTATATAGACAATATGTTAAAGTGGAAAGATGAACTGACTAGCATTGAAAAAGTATAGCTCTGCATGCTATGTACTAAGAAGTTAGAGAGGAAGTGAGCATGAAACACCTATTAATGGTTTTACGCACTTGTGGAGTCTAGACTTAGATATAGTGTATGTTCTGGGGAGGTAGTAAATACAATATCCAGCGTTCATTCATTTTGCAAAAACGGGCAATTAGAGTTATGTCCCGAATACCACAGCAGGAGTCTTGTCGCGATTATTTTAAACGCCTCAAAATTCTTACTGTTCCATGCCTATATATTTACGTTTTGTTGTGTAATTTCGCTAAGCATATCACAAGGCATGAAACAGACGATGAAAGATTAATACGGGAGAATACTAGAAGAAAAGATTTTCAGTCGTCATTGTTACCAAATTTAAATATAACCAAACACTGCTCAAATTATCAGTCCCTTAGATTGTTTAACAAACTTCCGCTGGAACTGAAAAGTGTGGTCTATGACATTTCCTTTAAACAAAAACTTAAGAATTTTTTGCTAGAGGGGTGCTTCTGCAGTATTGATGAATTGTAATAATATTTTTTATTTAATAATGGAATAATAATTATAATTACAATAAATACATTAAAATTATATGGATCAATTAAAATAATGTTTGTGTTTGTGTACTGTCTAATTGAATTTATTGTATTGCATTGAATTGTTGTTGGGTATATATTTGTATTGTAATTTCAAACACAATGAACATTGTTATTGAATAAATAAATAAAAAAAAATAAAAAAAATTGTATGCAGTTTAAGTAATGGAACTCTTTGCCTCTTATGTGTTCCCTAATCATAACAACCTGGCCGTCTTCAAGCCAAGAGTGAATGGGCTGTTTCTAGGCAGGCATGACCTCCTCGGCCGCATCATCATTTACCATCAGGTGAGATGGCAGTCCAATCTCTGCCTATAGATGTTACAAAAAAAAGTTTCTCTGTTACTGGTTTTGTATTGGGCGTCACTTTTGCTTCTGTATGAATAATATTTTATTTAGTGTAACAAATTCATGTTACACCTGGACACCGAGTACACCTGGATCGCTTGCAACTGGAAGACGTGAGGGAAGCGCTACAGCGACTCAAACCTAAGACTTCTGTGGGCCCTGACGGTATTCCACCTTTTTTATTTCGGGATTGTCGAGAAGTGTTAGCCGAGCCGCTTATGCACATATATAACTTGTGTTTGAAATCGGCAGTATTTCCAGAGGTGTGGAAAGTTACGAGGGTCGTACCGGTACCAAAGGGAAGGGCGTCTTCCAATGTTGAAGGTTATAGACCGGTGGCAGTCCTTTCGCCGCCGGCTAAGGTACTGGAGTCAGCAGTCCACAAGAGTTTGTATTTGCAGGTGAGTGCTCAGTTAACGGACGCGCAGCATGGCTTCCGCCCCGCGAGAAGCACGACCAGCAACCTACTTAACTATGTGTCCGACGTGGTGACCGCTGTGGACTCGGGGAACCAAGTTGATGCTGCGTACTTTGATTTTAAAAAAGCCTTCGACCTGGTCGATAATGATGTGTTGCTAAAAAAGCTAGCAAGTTTCGGCTTTACTCCACAACTACTCAACTTTTTTACTAGCTATATGCGGGATAGGCGTCAGTTTGTGGAGTACGCGGGTTGCATATCGGAGCCATATTATACTAGATCAGGCGTAAGTCAAGGCAGTAATTTGGGGCCTTTAGAGTTCATTTTGATGGTGAACGATTTACCGAGGGTAAAAGAGACGAAGTGTCTATTGTTCGCAGACGACCTTAAACTGTATCGAGAGATCAGAAATCAGGGTGACTGTGAAAAATTGCAGAATGATATTGATAATGTGGTGGCTTGGAGTGAGGAAAACAAGTTAAAATTCAATACTTCTAAGTGTGTGACAATAACTTTCACGCGAGCACACAGCCCATCCTTAACAATTACATGGTTGCGGGAGTACCATTGACCAGGGTTAGGGAACTCAGAGATTTGGGCGTTTGCCTCACTTCAAGTCTCTCGTTTAAAGAACACATAGAGAGCATCTGTAAGAAAGCGTATCGGAATCTGGGATTCATTCTCCGCAGGGCCCACGGTTTTAGAAATATCGGGGCAGTGATAGCCCTGTATAACGCCTTAGTGAGAAGCCATCTCGAGTGCAATGCCGCCGTATGGGCACCTCATGAGAATAAGTATACACTCATGTTGGAACGGATACAAAATAAATTCATCCGTTATTTGTACCTTAAACAGTACGGAGTATACCCATTTTACCCATTAAAGTATCCAACATTATTCATATTGGGTATGGTGGGATACAATGAGTTAAGAGTTAGGAGAGATATGGCTGTGGTTGTCTACATATTCCATGTGCTTAGAGGGAAGGTTAACAACCCTGAGTTGCTAGCCAAAGTATATCTCAACGTGCCAGATCGTTACGCGGAGCGTCGGCTGCTGGCGGAGGCACCGCATTGTTGCGGGAGGCGCCGCTGACTCGCGCCACGCGCCTTCTCAACCGATTGGCGGATCGGGTGGACATATTCTGCTGTGCTCTGAACGAATTCACTAGGGTTGCTTTGTTCACCATTTGTTATCAATCAACAAAAATTTAATATAACATGTATTATCGCATTAGGTTAAGACCTGTAATGATAATATATATGTGGTAATAAATAAATAAATAAATAAATGTTGCTGAACTTTCATATTTTTTAAAATGTCATTGGAATGGTACGGTGTCAGTTAGCTCACCTGGTGGTAAGTGATACGCCTGACCATGACAGATGCATTGTTGATGGAAAACAATGTTACCCGAGACGACAGATGTTATGTTTCTGATACCCGGTGTTGGGCCGTTAGACCTCTTTTCAACCTTTAATTTTCATTATTTTTTTTCTTCATAAATTATTATTTTTTTTTGTTTTTATGTATATGGCTCGTTGTGTGAATTTTAAGGCTGGGAGCTCGCCAACTGCCGTTGAAGCTGTAAAGGCTATCTGCTAACAGCAGTAGTCAGTTTGAAAAAAAAATAGTTCAAAATAAACTTTTTACTAGCCGGTAATTTCACTCGCTACAGTTTCCATAATATTACCGTAATTTCAGTAGTAAATTGAATGGAAAATCACGTGTTTCTCGTAACTTATTCCTTGTTTACGATTAAATCACATCTCACACCACTGAACATTACTAAGACGCGAGATTCTTAACCTTCGTAATAAAATTTCACAATGACCCGAATCTCTCGCCGCCTTCTCTTTTCAAATGAAAAACAATAGGAAATGACGGCGTAATAGATTCTTGGAATTCGAAGACTGATATTTTACGACTTATTTTTTATAATATATTATCAAATAGAACTTGAATTTATATAAAAACATTATTTAAAATCAGCATAATAATAATAAGTGTAATATCAGTCGTACCGTAGAAACAATAAAATTTAATTTGATTTTTACGTTCAAATTCATTTCATTTTTTAATAACTTGTTTCTGCGAGCAATAAATTATGAAACACTGAGCAAAACGTTAAAATACTATACACAGCCTTGTTATATATTATATCAATACTTATCTACCAAAATACAGTCAATGGCTAACTAAATACTCAGAGATATTCTCTACCAGTTAACCTAAAGACTGCTTAAATAATTCTATTTGGATGGTAAAAATGGGACAGAAGTATATAATGAAATTAAACAGAAAATCATAATTTGATTTTCTGTTCTACCTGTACCCGGAAGTAATGGCCTTAGTCGCCCACTCGGGCCCAGTGCGTATTATCCAACTTCACGCACAACCTTTGAATCACTTCGCAAGGTTTCCTCACAATGTTCTTCTTCACCGTAGGAGCTTCGGATAACATACATATAATTTCGATAATTCGGAAAGATATGGATACGTGGCGGGATTCGAACCTTCTCCCTCCAGATCGGAAGGCAACAGTTTACATAAATAATGGTTCTTGACTAAAGAACACAATGAGGTATATCAAAGGAAAATATGACTATGCAAATACTTAATTAAACATTCTTTCAGCCTAACTTACATTATATAACATATTTTAAATGTACTAAACACAAGAAATTTGTGAAAAGTTCTTCTATTTCAAATCAACTTCATTGAAATTCTCTTTTTAAATAAACGTATTCCGAAATAAGAAAAAGATTCGAGAATAAATAGTCATGTATTAAAAAACTGGGTACCCACGCATACAAAATCAGCAGTAAAAAATAGGCACTTTTAAAATTCGATAAGTGACCGTCAACTTCAGGGTCCGAGCCGTCAAGCCTCCAATTTACTATGTACAATTACTCATTGACATTTCGGCTATCCGCTTCTTTGTGGTTTGATTGGTCGGCTTCGTTGGCGTCGATTTTCATTTAGGAAATAATTTAGGTTCTATATATCTGGTTTATTTATCTATGCCTATTACTCTTGAAATATTCTTAATGTATTTCTTACCGTTCATCATTGGTTTAGTTCATATTACGAATATTTTATGGACGATAATACATTTTATTTACTTAGGCACCTACTACAGATTTATTATGGGAAAATAGCGGTTCACTGCGTATAACGTATACTAGGTGGTAGACTCGATACTGAGTCGTCTAGGTAGGTACCACCGCAGTGCCAGATATCATCTCGTGAAACAGTAGTGTTATGCACTTTTGTGTTTCGGGATGAGGGCACTGTAGCTAGTGAAATTACCGGGTATAAGAAACCTAACATCTGTTGTCTCGGGTGACGGGCGCAGTGCGGCATTGATGGAGGATAATGACTGTCTATCAGTTGTTGGTCTCATTTAATGCCGCTCTGTCATGGTCTGGCGTATCACTTACCATCAGGTGAGCGTCAAGACCGTCCTGTATACTTATAACATTAAAAAAAATGAAAAACAAAACTACAGACCAGATTTTCATGCCAGTATTACTTACAAATGTAGTCACGCTATGCCGGTTGCCAGTGACATTCATGCAAGCTACTTTCCTGATTTACTGGCACGTGTATCCTATAGCCTTAGTAATGCGTTGTACGCGTTAATAGTTACTACGAATGTCAGTTTGTAGTCGCAGCTTGCTACGACGCGTAACATAATATACGAATGTTACTTGGAAATGGTCCAGATTATATTATAATTCAATTAGCAATATTGACATTACATGAGGAGGCACACGCAATAAGGTTATTAAGATAATGTCTCTAGAAGCACTAGAAGTAATGTTTATAATATTTTCATCATTATTATTAGTGGAGCGCCGTAAGGCATAAAAATGATAAAATCTCGGAATCCAGTTATTGTGAATGAATGTTCATAAAAACTGTTGGATTGCATTGTTAAAAGCTTAAATTAAAATGTTAAAAAAACAAAAAATGCCGATCTTGATTACAACAATTTATAACAACAATTTAATGAAAAATACGAGGGACAAGAGGAAATAAAATGTTTGGAGTATAGGTTTAAATTTTTATCTAATAAATTAATTTATATAGTAACTTTAATGTTAATTTATTAATATTTAACAAAAATAACAAGTTACAAAAGAAATTACTATATACATTTTTACATTATTGTTAATTATTGTCGTCGTCATCGTCATCGATCTCATTGATGTAAATTGTAGGTGAAGGATTAGTACAGCTGTTACCATTACATTCTAAACAAGCTACAGTGCAATGTAATCCACTTTTCCTGCACCCACAAGATGCTCCGCATCCTACAGTTGTACAGTATTTTTCAATTGTAAATAACAATCTGCATGATATTTAGCTCCCTGAGCGACTAAATCCAACACGCCTACAATTCTTCGATGAATATTGCGAAAATAGTCACGTTTCTCTGGACTTATCAAATTTAGAATGGTTTCCTTGAAATCAGAGGTAGTGACATAGCTGATATGTTTTCTTGAAAATTTAGACTTCCTTTTTTCCTTTATTTCATCCGCATATTTTTAACATAAAAAACATTTACTTTTCCAATCGAAGTCAATCGAAGTGACGGTTCGAAGCTTTTCTTTGGTGGAGAAGATGCTGATATAATGTTTCCTTTTTTAAATAGGCGTTTATACATCCTTTTGATATATTTTGTCTGCATACTGAATGCACGTAGACAAATTCGCGATTATTTAAATATTGAGACAATCCATCCGTCCTTTCTTCAGAAGCAGCTTTCAGCGTTGACATTCCTCTAGTTACCTTTACAATTTCTCCTAGTTCGGAGCTTAATTGAGAACTAGATCCGACTTTGTCGCAAATAGGCAATAAACTCTGATTATCATCACTATTCGATGGTTCCATCATTTTGATAGAGGCTGTAACAACAAATATTAGTTACTAACGTTTATATAATATCAATGTCATTGAATTTAATATAATATTCTATACATCGATTTATTATAAATAAACGATTGAGTTTTCAAATTGTACTTATAAGCGAGTAATATAAATAAAAAGTAAATACTTACTATCTACGCCAGTATTTTCACACTATGTAAAACACAATTATATTCTATACTAATTAACTATTATCGCACAAACTGCACAATAATAAATATACAGAATTTGAAAATGAATCATCATCATCAGCTAATTAAACGTCCCCACCGAGGGCACGAGCCTACCCGTATAGGGTGATTAGGCCTTAGTCGTCTACGCGGGCCCAGAGCGGATTGGACGACTTCACACACAACCTTCGAATCTCTTCGCAGGCGTGCATGAAGGTTCCTCACGATGTTTTCCTTCACCGTAAGAGCGTCGGATAACGTACATATATTTTCAAATTCGAAAATACATTGGTACGTGTCGGGATTTGAACCTCAGCCCTTCCGGTAGGAAGGCGACAGTCCACACCACTGAGCCACCGACGCTCTGAAATATTATTAAAAATGAATAAAAATATTGAAATTAATATTGAAAATGAATAAAAATCAGAAATATTTTCTCTAAAAACGCACAAAAATAGCCACGTGTCTAGCCTACGTAGGTGCAACGTGTACCAATATGTTAGGGACCGCGTCAACATTTTTTTTTTATAACATAGGGAGGCAAACGAGCATGCGGTTCACCTGATGGAAAGTGTCACCGCCGCCATGGACATTCGCAACAGCTGAGGTCGCAGGGATGCGTTGCCGGACCTAATGCCCAGCAGCTGCTGTCATCCCTTCTATAATTCCCTCCACCCTTCACTTTTATACCTGCAATCCCTTGAGGTCCAAGGACAAGTTTGTAATAGTTTTCCTTTTTAAAATATAACTTTAAACTAATCAAAATAAAGAAGCTTTGAAAAATTGATAATTATTTATTTAAATAATTAAAAAATTGAGATCGGGCAAATTTTTTTTTAACATTGTTCTATATGCTATTAAAAACACATTCCAAAAATTCATATGAAGATTCATTGACAATGACTGGATTCCGAGGTATAAACCTTACGGCCTCCACTATATTAGCTTATTAAACGCTCCCATCGAGGGGCACGAGCCTACCCGTAAAGGGCGTATAGGCCGTTGTCAGTATGGATTGGCGGACTCCACGCACAACCTATGAAACTCTTTGAAGGCGTGCGCAGGTTTCCTCACGATGTTTTCCTTCACCGTAAGAGTGTCGAATAAACGTTGGTACATTAATTTCAAAAGTTAGAAAATTACTGAAACACTGTCCTGACTTTGATCATGGTACTCGTTTAATGATTCCATCAGTTTCCTGTAGACAGTGAAAGTACTTCGTACAATAATTTAACGACTTTGACCCTTTCACTACCGCAGTTTTATATATTCAACAGACATAAGAGATTGTGTCTGGAAGTCTGGCGGTTAATAGGTGGCCCAAACGACCCCTTCTCCTTTTTCCTTGTTGTTGCCCTTTTTTTAAGGTTGATAACACACGCGGTATACTAATACATTGCCTAACAACTGTGAAACCAACTGTCACCGCAAACACCGACCTCACTCAAGGTACCCGTTTGACGTTAGCCGATTCAGTTTTGGCAACTTTCATGATCGGATAGTTAACATGAGAGAGATCGTGTACACGCACGTCTACGTGGTAGGCCTACATAATCTTGATTATTTTGAGCTGTGTTCTAGGCTGATGGGTGTGACGGGCTGTGAAGTACTTTGTAATATAATGTAACACACCTACGTCACTGGTAAGAAATAAAGTCCATTCTTTTTTAAATAATTTCATGTCCAAGAAATGATTTCATAATTATCATCCTCAGCATTTAATGCCCGCAGACTTACTGATAATTATGTAGAATTTGTTGAAGTTAGGGTCGGTAGGGTTAGGCCATGTAGATTCAGAAGCTTGGCTCTACACGAAATCTGATTTTTTTCACAGGGCAAGCCTTGTGTAATCGCTTTGGCAACATTTTATGTACATGAAACGTTTTTGGTGGGATAAATATTGTTGTTAATGTTTGTATTTATGATATACATAATTATCAAGGATTTGTTCCTAGGATATTTTGTTTACATAAGGCAATTATATAAAACCTCGCATCAATGATTGTCTCGTCTCAGTTAAAACAAGTCACGTTAATTTCCAATCAAAATGCAATAGAATCATTTGCCTGAAAATTTTACGATCTCAATATGCTATACATTTTAAATAATATGAGGTCACAAAATGAAACGCTTTTGACAAAGAAAGGGCTATCCAAAATTATTTCTCAATACCTGACAGTTAATAGGGCCAATACTTTTCTTTAATAACTTTGAATTCATTAAATTTTTATTAACGCGGGATCGAACTTTCAAATTATGGCCGATACAGAAGTCATCATTTTCGAAGCAGAATTCAAAAGATTGAAAAGAAAAAAGTACTTTTCAAGAATTTCACAATAGTAGCTTCGCATAAATATGGACAAGAGAAAAGTCTTGTTCAATGTCTGCTGTTAGCTTGGGATATAATCATCTCGAGGAGTATCAGTGTGCCTTGTTTATTTGATACAATGACTAGATGATTAAAGTTATTGAGTAAAAAATTCGTTCGACTGCGTTAACTGAAACGTCGTGAGAAAAATGAAAAGTACTTCTTAATAAGTTTTTATTTACACGCACTACACATGGATCGACAACTTGCGAAAGGTCCCTGGTGAAGGATGGATGGGAAAAGCGAAAGCTTATGCTGTTAGGAAGATAAGGCTCTTGACAGATGTAGAAACAGCAAGATTGGTTTATTTTAGTTATTTTCATAGTGTCATGTCGTATGGTCTACTGTTGTGGGGCTCAGCTGCCGACATCAATATAATATTTGTACTACAAAAAAGAGCTATTCGTTTTATCTACAACCTTAAGACCCCGTGACTCTCTTAAGGAACTTTTTAAAGAAATAAATATAATGACTATAGAATCACAATATATTTATGAAAATTTAATTTACGTCCGTAAATACTATCATACTTTAAAAAAATGTGACTCACACAATTTAATACTAGGAATAGAAACAAACTTGCTGTTCCAGA
Organism: Leucinodes orbonalis; assembly: GCA_019425675.1. Classification (NCBI taxonomy): domain Eukaryota; kingdom Metazoa; phylum Arthropoda; class Insecta; order Lepidoptera; family Crambidae; genus Leucinodes; species Leucinodes orbonalis. The sequence goes on along the minus strand of PQWD01008277.1, from coordinate 232,299 downwards.
CTTGAGACTACATAAAGTAGGTAAATCTTTTATAGAAGATGTAAAGTTTTCAATAAGGTACCGCAAAATATTGTCGAGTTACCTTTACACATGTTTAAAGCTAGAATAAAAAACCACCTTTCTAAAAAAGGGTACTACACTATTGACGAATATTTATGTGATAAAAATCCGTGGTCTTAAACTGCTCAGCTATTTCAGTGTTTATGATATATTGTTACATTAAAGAAAATGAAAATGTTTTTAAAAAAGGCTACACTGTCGAGTTTTCTTGAGTGCTTCTTTCTCAACAGGCCAAACCACTGAAGCGCTTTTTTTTCAAAGCATCAAAACTCACATTTTTAGTTTAGTATTTTAATGGTTTTTTATATATTTTGTATATTTTTTGACGTTCATAAGTGCTTTTTGTAAGCCTAATTTGAAATAAATGTTTTTGACTTTGACTTTGACTTTGACCGGGATTCCTGGCGCGCCAAAGGGCTGACCTTGATGACCAGAAGCCCGCCATGGCTCACGCACAATGGTCCATTGCACGGACTAAGTGCGGAAACCAACACCACTAACATAGAACATAGGGCTGACCTTTTTCTTCTGTCGAGCGTCGGTGGCTCATTGGTGTAGAATGTTGCCTTCTGATCCATATCAGCCCATTATTACGCCCATGCGTTGCAGCTGAAAGCCATGTACCAATGTCTTCTCGAATATTCGCAATTATAAGTAAGTTTACCCGACGCTCTTACGGTAAACATCGTGAGGAAACCGTGCGCACACCTCAAAAAGTTTCAATGGTTATGTGTGAAATTGGCCAATCCGCACTAGGCTCGCATGGAAGACTAAGGCCTATACTTACACTACACAGGGCGCAGGCTACACCCTTTACGGGTAGGCTCGTGCCCTCGGTGGGGACTTAAAATTAGTTGATATGATTTCAGTACTGAACTGCCATAGATTATTTTTCTTCTCATCGAATTGATGTCGTCATAATGTCTGCGAATCGCAAGTACTTAAGAATAATAGCTTGTTAAGTTTGCACCTGGTGAGGGTGGCAAACTAACGAGCTATCATCCCTTCCTATTTTCCCTTAACTGTCAATCTTAATTCGTTCAGATCGAAAAACAGTTTCCCTTTTTAAGTATACCAACTTTTCCATTCATTCGACTAGTACTTATGCTTAAGTCTCCATCAATCATTAAACATTCCCCGTAGTGGACGTTTCTTTGATCATTTCCATGCATGGAAAAGAAAGCTGTTTTTTGTTTTTTGGTAAAGCAAATTTACGTAGTTCATAACTCGATTTCACAAAATTATTTCATGTTTTATCTAGCATACGCATAACGCATGTTACACAAGTGATTTTACAAAATTATTTAATATTTCATTTAGCAAGTTTCGCTAGCTAGTTTCATTAGTGTTTCAGATTGTTTGGGGTCTCTACAGGGACAAAAGCAGAAATATCTTATTCGTAAGAGAAAAAGGGAGGATTATAATCCAAAACTCCACAATGTCAAAAAATATTGGTGGAGGCATTCGTCCACCGATGGACTATATATTATGGAAACCATGACGTGTTCTTTCTGTTTATAATGCTTTTTCATATTTTAACGTATTCTGTTTACCCAATACTAAGTGAAGCAAACACAAATTACTTTTTCATTTTAACAAAAGTCCATTGTTGACGAAAATATTTACTTATATTCTATACTTTTCCCTGAACTCAATGTATCTCATACCAAACAAGTAAAAGTTTGTTTTTTATCGAACAGCCCGTCTTCTATGTCACTTTACAAAAAAATATACGAACCATTTCAAATTGTATTGTGAATTCCTCGCAGCCCTTCACCGAAATTGAACACACATCGGAATTTGCGGAGGATTGCACTTTAAAGGTGATACTCAGTGTTGCCACTCGATATTTTGGTGTTTTCTATGTAAAATATGTATTTATAAAAAAGTATATACGAGTAAGAATGTTCATTATGTACTTTGGTATCCATAACAGGCTAATGCTTAGTTTGGGGCACAGACATCCGAATATACAATTAGACTGGACGAGCTGCCAAGTTTATAGACAGTCCCAGTGTCGCAATTTCTTTTCGGTTCTTACCTGTGAAAAATTATTCGATTACTTGGTAAATTTACTGATTCATTGCGATGATGTCCTGTTACAATTGCACAGGATGGCATTTTGGAAAAAACGGTAATTTCTTCTAATATTCGTGCATCTTGACTCGTCTCACAGAGCGTAAACTCGCAGCCAGTGTATGCTCGTTGAGCTTACATTTGTCGCACTTTAAACGCGGCTCGCCCCATCTCTTGTATTGGGAAATCTGTGGTTTGGGGCTAGATGGCGCTGTGAGAATGTTCGGGATATTTATTTATTTATAGTCCACTATCGATCGTTGGGCTAAACAATACTTACTATCGAAAGTATCGACATTGTCAATGGTATCGATAGTTTAGTTTAGCCCCGGCAAAGTAAAAACTATATTATATACAGATATTTTTCCGATTCTTTCGATATTATTCAAGTTTATACTTACTAGTCAAACTGACTATCGATTCTATTCTCAACTCTATCTATCTATCTGACTATGGCAAAACTATCGATACTATCGATAGTATCAATGATTTTCGAGATCAACTATCGATACTTCGCCAACAATGGTGATACCGATAGATGTAAGATATCACGTTTCGTTAGTCTTTGAAATATTTACCGAAGTTTTGTGTAAACCTTTTTATTTCGACGCATTTACAAAGGATAAGTACTGAAACGTTTTCTATTTTTTAACATTTTCTTCTTCACGAGGTGTTAACCTGTCATAGCTTCCACTTGAATTATTTTAACAAATAAATATTTCAATGATAAAAACCATTAAAAAAAATATCACCATAAAAATTACAATACAAAGAATTTTACAAGCCTCAGTGGCTTCTTTATAATTTCCCTTTTATCATATTATTCAGCCGATACTATAGTATTGTTCTCATAATTGTGATGGCTCGGCTGATACATATATGCAAGCTTTGTATAAAGTATAAAGCTGTTGTAGAGCGAAGATATTTTTGTTAAAAGACGGCGCCAAGATTTTCGAGGCCAATTTGTCTTTGGTTACTAAAGACCCGAAGTTAAAAGATATCGCGATACTGGTGCTATAAGAGCTCAAGCTTATACATACTATATGAATTTGAAAATAATATGTTTTTGTTTTCATTCTTTGTTTGTGAGGTTTTCTGAAAGAAATGGCAAAGTTTTGTTCCTGTATGATTCATATTTATTTGAGTTCAACAAAGATATTGTATCTTTCTATTTGTTTTTACCTTCATACAATAAATGTATTTTTGTCAGTTTTGTGTCTTATTAACAGTAACTTTTCTTATTATTGGTATTTCTTCGTCTGATATTTTTCCTTGTGTGTTGTTTCATTTCATATGTGTTTGTGGTTAATAAAAGTTCTTTTCTTCTTACTTGACGACCAATTCAGCTATGTTGAGAAATCAGCTTAGCTTCCGAGTTCGATTAACAATCATTTCGGCGCATCAAGTTGTCTATTAGGATTGTTTGGGTATTTTCTAGGTACAATTTTGTGTTTGCAATAAATATAATATATTATCCCTTAAAAATTAACACAGCCATCTGTATGGACTGTTTTTCACTTCACAAGTTCAAAGTCACTTAACTCGCAATGGAGCGAGCAATGCTTGGAGTCTCTCTTAGGGATAAGATCAGAAATGATTTAATCCGTAAGAGAACTAAAGTTACCGACACGGCCCGCTGGATCAGTAAGTTGAAGTGGCAGTGGGCTGGTCACGTATGTCGCAGAACCGATGGCCGTTGGAGCAGACGAGTTCTGGAGTGGAGACCGCGTCTTGGCAAGCGTAGCGTAGGACGCCCTCCGGCCCGATGGACCGACGACTTGCGAAAGGTCGCTGGGGGAAGCCGGATGAGAAAAGCGGAGGACCGGGATATCTGGCACAAATAAGGGAGACTATGTCCATCAGTGGACTGCGATATGTTAAGAGAGATAGAGAAGAATACTTAACAATGATATCGATAAGTTCTGATGCACCCACAGATTTCCCAATACAGGAGATGGGCAAGCCGCGTTTTTAAGTGCGACAAATGTAAGCTCAACGAGCATACACTGGCTGCCAGTTTACGCTCTGTGAGACGAGTCAAGACGCACGAATATTAGAAGAAATTACCGTTTTTTCCCAAAATGCCATCCTGTGCAATTGTAACATGCCATCATCGCAATGAATCAGTAAATTTACCAAGAAATATAATAACTTTCACAGGTAAGAACCTGCGAAATTGCGACACTGGACTGCTATAAACTTGTCGGCTTGTCCAGTCTAATTGTATATTCGGATGTCTGTGGATGCACCACTCAGGTTATAAAGATGTATCTATATTAAACGCTTTGTTAAACATATAGCAAATTTCGTATCACATTACATACAGCTAACTTACAAGGTTAATTACAATCTCTCGAAACTTTGCTGTAAACGTATCGTAGTAACAACAAAATCAGGTAAAAACCTATATCAAGGATACATGTTCTTTGCCAGAACTATTTTTATAATCAAACAACACAAACAGTTTCGTGTTAATCAGTTAGGAGTTCTTGTTTTATTTCTTTATAGAATCGTTCTTTAGGAATTAAATATATTTTATTACGTATCTTAATACGTAGACGAACTTAATTTACCAACATGTTCACCCGAGTAGCCAAGATAAATATATAAATGTCCTCAGACACACACAGCGTCAACTAGACCCAAAACTAAGCATTTAGCGTGTAATACTAAACAACCCTTGGTGTTATAGCTGACCATTAACCCACATGGGTCGCCGATGAGGAGAAGTGGCGAACGTCATTATGGCTAAAGGTACTCAAATGGAGACTACGTACCGACAAACGCAGTGTAGGCCATGGAAAGTTATTGGGGAAACCTTTGTTCTGTGGTGGACATCTTGTGGCCGATACAATGATGATGACGAATTTTGTTATCTGAGGCATTTTATGTATCCGCTGAGCTTTAAAGACTATTCATTATTTATCAACTGAACCAAAGCTAAGTTTTCAATATGTACATCGTCATGTGAAATTATTTATTTATTTATGTACACATAAATAAGCAGCAGTCCTAAAAAAGGAAAATAAATATCTGAAACTAGCGGATTAAGTGCGCGTCTGCATACTACGAAATATTTTACAAAAATTACAAACATATTAATCTTTTAAAGATTTTGTTAATATGCTTGGTAAATAATGAGATCGTAAGTAAGTTTATTATTTGCGAATACCAATTGCTACCCATAACCGTTAATGGAAAAAAAGTAAAGTAAATATCAATTAAAGTTCAAATACATGATTACTGGTAATATATATAATTATATATATATAGACTTAGAATTAGCGCGCTATAGTTAAGACCGAAGTAATGCCTTTTACGATAGTTTACCAATCTGAATTGAGTATTTATTATAAATAGACAACAATAAGATATAGTAATAAGGTACTTAAGTTTGACGAATAAGTCACTCAGAGTCTTATTAACCCTATAGTTATTTTTTTAAAACATCAAATTCAGTTATAGAAATGAGATTGAAAAATTTATTCATCTCTTTTGCTTTCAAAGTTCAAGCAAATTCACTTTAACATTAATATCTCAGTTTTCCATATACTGCGAAAACATAATTTGAATATAACAAACAGAAAATCTTTTTGTACGTGTTACACAAATAAGTTGAACTACTTTCAAATATTAAGAGATTTTTCAGATGGATGATTCAAGTGAAGTTAAAATTAAGTTGAAATTATAATATTATATAGGCGTAACATAATACGACATGACCATGACAGAACGGCATTGAAGAAGACCAACAAGATAGTAGATTGTTATTCTCCATCAATGCCACACTTTTAGATGAACTCTAAGAGAGGAGAGAGTCACAAAAGATCTTCTAAGTCGAAGTGACTACAGGTCTGTATAAGCCTGAATAGCCCTGAAAACCCAAATATAATAAAATAATAATATCCGGTAATTTCCAGTATTACTTTATATGAGAATAGCTTTATACTGTCTGCATGTCTATATTTTCTGACACCTTTCATATATATAGATACGATCATAGTGTTATTCAAGAGTAAAGTTATATATTATATTATATTATTATGTTATATGTACCTACGCAATAAACACATTCGTAAAGACGAACACTGACAATTTGTGAGTTTCTGGTGTAAATTATTGAATTATTATTTTTGCGATTACATTGCCAAACCATTTAATAAATAAAATATCGTATTAAATAATATACAGCACAGGCACTCGTAGTACAGTTAAGTAAAAGGAAACTTCAAAAGAAAATTAATAAATTATAATCCAATTTTTTGACTTTTCGTTCATTTTTCATTCCATGTGTTTTTCCATGTATTTTTTGTAAGGAGACTTAATTTTGTCCACAGATCCTTTTTTTTAGTTGGACACAATCATGAGTTTTAGAATAGTCAGCAAAGGCACAAAAGATGAGATATCAATTTATTAAACAAAGTCTGCATTTACAGCGAAGAAGAAGATAAACATTCATCAAAATAATATCACATACATTTCCATTTGACATTTTGTGCAATATTATTCAAGCTAAAGTCAATAAACGATTTTAAAAATATTTTCGCTGGTTAAAAAAGTGTTTAAGTGATTTGGACCAGTATTTATGTGATGGTCGATGAGAAATCGCAGCGCGCTGCAAAGTATAAACTGAAAAGTATAAACATTTCAAAGCAATGCACTTACCTAGCATCCTTATGATGGTTTTTCTTGATTTCGCTGTCTCTCCGTGAATATGCCCGTTCAGAAGGCCACCTTCGTTTCTCCATTACACGAGTCGATCTAGGAAAAAAAATATATATGCTTATGTTTTAAATCTGAACGTCACATAACTAAAAAATACAGGGATTTCTTAATGGGTTTATGTTTACCACAAGTCAATATTTATTAAGATAATATAAAGAAAATCATGTTTATTTCAAACAAGTAGCCCAGTGGATAAACGTTCATCAGAACGTTAGCAGTTTTGGAATGGTTTACGATCTTAGAACGGCTCTGGAGTGATTGGACTGTAAACCATCATACGGGCCTATTAAGCATTGGATATGTTTACGTACGTGCGTTTTATGACCTACTATTATATGATTAGTGGTGTACAACCCGGAAAATCGCCAAAATATTAAATTATTCTCAGTTATTCGCTCATTTTCCTCTACAGATTAGAAACCTTAGGCGATCTGATGTCATCAATAGCACTCAATTTGACAAAAAAAATAAAATAATGTATTATTTTTGCGATTAGTGTCACTCACTTTGTATACCCTCATAATCTCTTTGCACGCCACTGTATAAGTTAATATGGACCAAAGGCTTAACTCAAAAGCATAAAGGACTTGAAATACATTTTTCGGTAACTTATTCGACGACCGACCATTGCGATAGTTGCATCGCGTTACGCCACAGCCCTCATACAGTCTTAGTAGGTACGAGTATGTGGTAAATTGACCACTCTTTATTCAGAATATATGAATAAAGTGAAAGTCTACCGCTTTACTAGGTGATATACTCGGTAATGAGTCACCTAGGCAGGTACTACCGTAGTGCTAGATATCGTTCCGTGAAAAAGAAGTGTTTTATGATAAGCTAGTAAATTATAAATACCTAACATCTGTTGTCTCGGGTGACAGGCGCAGTGCTGTTAGTCGCATTCAATACTATTATGATTAGGCGTATCACTTACAATCAGATGAGCGTACTGACCACAGACATCCGAATATACAATTAGACTGGACGAGCCGCCAAGTTTATAGGCAGTCCCAGTGTCGCAATTTCTTTTCGGTTCTTACCTGTGAAAAGTTATTCTATTACTTGGTAAATTTACTGATTTATTGCGATGATGGCATGTTACAATTGCACAGGATGGCATTTTGAAAAAAAAAAAAACGGTAATTTCTTCAAATATTCGTGCGTTTTGACTCTTCTCACAGAGCGTAAACTGGCAGCCAGTGTATGCTCGTTGAGCTTACATTTGTCGCACTTTAAACGCGGCTCGCCCCATCTCTTGTATTGGGAAATCTGTGGTACTGACTGTCCTGTACACTTTGTAACATAAAAAAAACATATACTTATGGAACTTAACATTTCTCATACATATATTGAATAACAGATTCCTTGTTTTTGCGATGTTGCCTTAATCAGGCAGTTGGCGAAACGCGTGACTTCCCGTAACACTAATGAACTCAATGCCAAACATTCCCTCGGGAATTTTATCCTATCATTGTGATACAGGGTACCCTAAATTAATAGTGGTTGTATGTGATGTTAGGTTGTGTTCAAATGCGATCTACTGAGTTTAAGTTCTTAAACTGGCTTTTTCTTACCAGAAATTAATGTTAATATCAAAAATTCATTTTTTGATGAAAAGAAGTATTATAACATATTAAGATTGACTTATTGCTTAGTGAAAATGTGAAATAAAAGTTTTTGCTAGTATCGAAACTGTTTTCGTGGGTATGGTATAGACGAACAAATTAACCTAGAGGGTCTCAAAAACCACTACACTAAATTCTTGATTCCTCTCCTTTTAAAAAATTGGCAACTCATTAATTTCACTGATGACGATTACCAGTAATTATATGATTACTCGTTTTGACGTTTATTCGTTTGCCCGTTTACCATACTGTGTAAAAAAATATACCGGAGGGGTTACCTAGCAGTAACCCGGTATATTTTTTTTAGAGGCCCTCTTAACACAGTATTACTAATTACCTTTTCTGGTACAAAATGCTGACGTATCATTATAGTAACACTTTTTTAATGTGGTAACCCCCTAGTCTAGTCAGTAGTTTAAATAGACAATACTTGATAATATCCGTTGGTTGTAGTCATAAATCACAGTGATTAATAATCCAACTTACCGGCGTCGAAGTTTTTAAAAACATATGCATCTGACATAGATTAAGGTAAGGAATGCAAGATGGCGACCAAGATCGATAAAAAAATATACAGAGTGACTTGATCAAACTTCGGATCGTGGAACTCGAAAGTCCGAATATTGCAAATGTATTCAAAAAGACCTTACATCTGTTGTCTCGGGTGACGGGCGCAGTGCGGCGTTGATGAAGAATAATAACTGTTTATCACTTGTTGATCTCCTTTAATGCCGCTCTGTCATGGTCTGGCGTATTACTTACCATCATGTGAACGTCCAGTCCATTTAAAAAAATAGCAAGAATACACTTGAATACTCGCTATATCAATCGAAAAGGTAGTAGACTCCGTATTGAGTCGTTTTATGAACCACCGTAGTGTTAGATATCGTCCGGTAATGTTATGCACTTCTGTGTTTTGAGATGAGCACACTGTAGCTAGTAAAATTACCGGGTATAAAAGACCTAACATCTGTTGTCTCGGGTGACAGGCGCAGCACGGAATTGATGAAGAATAATAACTGTCTTTTATTAGTCTCTTTTAATGCCGCTCTGTCGTGGTCAGGCATATTACGCACCATCTCATCATCTTACTTTGTAAAATAAAAAAACCAAGGCTTGTTTGATAAACTCGACCAGTATCTCCACGGTGAGTGGATTGGAGATAGAATTTCTACAATGTTACAGTGATCCAGATTTCCTTAATTCCAACAAATCTTTGAATTCTTCGACCGTGATATACTTCCTGCACGTGCCTCCTAGTTAAACGCTTCAAATTCAAATTTGAATGGCTGATTTTGATTAAACTTTATATTTATTTAACCGTATAGGTACCAACTAACAGTCAAAATTCTTATATAATTCCATGATTTATGTAAGCTCGCGTGAGGTCTTATCGCAGGAAGACATTCGAGCATCTAACAGACAACCATATAGTGTAATAATTAAGATGTCGACTATTAACCGAACTGTTACTACTAAATAAGTAGCAACAGTCGGTGCTCGTTTGAACCGAACTATTGCAACTAAAAAGTTGCAGTAGTCCGTCAAACGAACTAACAACCGGACTACTAAAACTAGATGAATCAAACAGTTATTCCTCAAAGTAAAATTCATGTGAGACCTATCCGATTTATCCAATTACTATTGAACATTATATGTTGAATGTATAGTATCGGTTGCGACTTCTACTCGATAGCTGAAATTGATTACAGGAACATGATAAAGCCATTGTATTTCATATATATTATGTTGCTACCTATTAAGTGTATGTCTCATGACACTATCAATGTTTACCTTTAAGTTAATTTTGGAATTACCACGTTCTCTCACGCTCCCTTTTGTTAGTAACAACACATGTAGTGTGATTGAAAACTCGCTTAGATTCCTTGACTCTGTCCCCGTGTAGTAAAATATGTTTCTATTGATTCAGGTGTTTTCTAAGTTTAATATGTATATATTTCTAATAGAAGTAAAACTATCAACTTATAGAATCAGTTACCATCAAAAACGTTTCCGGAACGATATGACATGGTGTCCATCAAAAAGAGCGTATTCTTATATAAAGGGCCGGCAACGCATCCCTGCGACCTCAGCTGTTGCAAATGTCCATGGGCGGCGGTAACACTTTCCGTCAGGTGAACCGCATGCTCGTTTACCTTCATAATTTATAAAAAATAAAATAAAAAACTAACGAGACTAAGTACAATAAAGCACTTAGTGCTTAATCGGGGGCAGTAACTGTAGGCGATATAACGCCAAACAGCAAACAAACCGAATATAAATTATACAAAAATGTTTTAATTCTGAGGCCAGGTAGCGGTTATGTTTGGATATATTTATTTAAGCAAAGGAACTGTAAGGTTTGACTTTGTAATATTGTTTTAAGCCCTGTTATTAATGGATATCGGTATAATATTTTCTTTTGTATAATCTAATCTCCCGTTTATTCATTTAATGCATATACTCGTACATAACTTAAGGAACAATTAAATTAAGCCTGTTTTAAGTCTATCCTTTAGTATTAAAACCGGCTCAAGGTTATGTGCCCGGAAGAGATAGCGTTATCGCACTCGTATTTCTTTCTTTGTAATTAAATTCGCAATGGGTTTTGTTTCAGTAAGCAGTCAAAATATGTTTGGGTATAGAAGAATTGTTCAAATGACAAAAAAAAATACAAATCACTACTCATTAGCAAATTCAATTAACATTATTTGTAATGTTAAATTGAGTAAAATTAATAAATAAATAAAGTTATTAAGATCTATTGTTATAATTGCAACATTATGTACTGATTATATAACAATTTCATATTGTACACAACACTTTTTAAATTTTAAATTTGTCTCGGGGTTAAAATATCTGTTGATATAACAATAAATAATATCCACTGACATTCACACAACGCCATCTGGCCCCAATGGGTCGTCAAAAATATTTTTATTTTTGCAAGCATATTAAATTAAACAGACATATATCGCAAAACCATTGTAGCTTCTTTTTGAAGATAGTGCTTTCTAGCGACGAAAACATTCCAAGCTGACATGTACATAATATGTTATATTGCATGTAAACTAAGTACACGTCACTATGGAATTTATTTAACGCAAATAATAAGAATGCGACGTCAAGTTCGCATTGTTCTTGTCTTCTTCTTTATCTTTGAATACGAAAATTGAATTTTGATAAAAATATGGCATTTTTATTAAATTCTACACTATTTGTCCAAACGAAGTGTATTTTATGTTTATTTAATTATTTAACACTAAAAATTATATATTGTTTTATTTAAATATTAAACGTTAAGCTTACAACTGATTGAACTACCCAGACATAATTAAATGACGTCACGGCCTCATATATCACTAAAGAATATACAAACTCTATATTAGTTGTTGACGTGTAAATTATTGTTACAAGCAAGTGCCAAATTCCTGGCAAATGGCGGTTGATAGATAAAAGCAATAACAGTGGCATCCCATGTCTCCGTTACTGTATAAATAGTTATAATAATAATTTATCTATAAATTCTAATAGGTGTAATTTAATTAATTATATAAAGTTAAAACGAAGTTAAAACGTAATTGTAATATAGAGATACTTATTAGAGTGATATTTCTTTACTGAAGGCAAGTTAGTAACAAATGGGAGCTTCATTAACCTTTGAACGCCAGGAATAAAGACACAATAGAAAATCTATTGTTTCTGACGCCTTAGTGTCATAGGCGTTTAGTGTTAAAAACGATACGCTGTAGCGTAGTTCGTAGCACCCGTAGCACCTAGTAGTCACGAACTTGCTACGAACAACTAAGTATTAGGCCCGTGAACGAGTGAGAAAGGTAGGTCTTTACGATAAATAGCACCATCCCTTTCTAACTCAATATCAGTAAAGATCAACGTTGAGTCTCGTTCTAGAATACGGGCCTTAGTTTTCACTAAGGCCCGTATTCTAGTAAGTAAAGTAGTGGGCTACGGTCCACGGGCCCGTTATGGTCAAAGTAATTTTGTAATTTATACGACCTATTTGGTGTAATGGTTCGGCTACTACACAAAGTATTCCGGATTCGATCCCGGCAGTACAAACGTTTGTGTGCGTGAACATGTCTGTTTGTATAGGTTTGGGTGGATTCTATGTATAAATGCATGTATTTACAAAAAAAAGTATTGAAGTATGTTTATCCTTTGTTTAGTACCATAATAATGGCTTTACGCTTTTCTTGAGGCAAGATCGGCCTGTGTATTTAAAAAAAATGCCAAATAGTGGACGTTACGGCTGTAGCTTTAGCAGTCATTCACACATTTTGTGCTAATCATCAGCCTAGAATGGTCCACTGCAGGAGTAGCATGGCTATGGGGCTTGGGCCCTGCAAACAGACTCAGTGTGGATTGGTGGGCTTCAACGACTACCATCCAAAGATAACAGCTGTATTTTTTAATTATTATTTGTCTTTTGAAAATACAAGCACGTTGGCCATCCTATTGTTATGAATTGACGTAATTAAAATGACATTAAATTGGCGGCTAATATATCTAATAGCAAGAGTCTAGCATGTTCTAGATATTTCGAGAACTATGTAGAATGACGTCGACGCTTCGAGCTTAGCGGGCGGACAGGTATATAAGGCGGACCGATGGGTGCGCCGGCAGTCTTGAGTTCTACTCAAGAGTGAACGAAGAGCGAAGTACTACGACAACAAAAAAGCGAGTGATAAAGCGATATCTAAGGATTGTCGAGTGAGATAACAGTGTGAAGAGTTATCGTGTGTGTGCGGACATTATACGGACTCATTAAGTGTTGTGTTATAGTGTGCAGTGTTCATTACGGATTATAGTGCGTGCGTTAATTGACTAAGTAGTGAGAGTGTAAGTGTAATTAGTGTTGTGTGTAATTAATAGTGGTTAATTCATAAAGTCTGTTACCGTGTATTATCTTCGTGTTTGGCAATAATTTTTCTGAGCCCCAGCTCGTAACATTACTATAACTCGATACTCCAATGAACACGACTAGCTTCAAAATTGTAGGTTTGGCTGACTCTCCCGGGCAAAGCCAGATGATAAATTCTTATGCAGATATTTTGTGTAATATAAACTTTTTTTTATGAATCATCATAAGCCCATAAAATCCCATATAAAGTATTCAAAGACATTGCTTTCACCGAAAATGTATATTTCGATAAAGGAAATACGAGCTTGTTATGGTATTCACAAACTTATACCGGTGAATTATTAACTTGTTGAGTTAGGTTGTTAAGTATAAGTTACTAATTGGTTACCGCTGAATAATACTCTTAACTTGTTTACTTTATTTGAAGGTATTGTTTGTAGTTTGGTTCATGTTTACGAGTAATTATACTAATATATAAAGCTGAGAGTTTGTTTGTTTGTTTGAACGCGCTAATCTCAGGAACTACTGGTTCGATTTGAAAAATTCTTCCAGTGTTAGATAGCTTATTTATCGAGGAAGGCTATAGGCTTATTTCATCACGCTACGAGTAATAGAAGCGGAGCAGCAATGAAGAATGTTTCAAAATCGGGGGTATTTTTTCATACTTGGAGCTTCCGCTGCGTACGCTGCGTAAACGGTTAAAGTTACACAAAAGTCATGTATGAGAGTATTGTTCTGCTTTTAAAGGTCTACAAAAAAGTCCGCGACAGCATATGTCTATCTTTTAAGGTTAGCTCACTATAACATATGTTTTGCTAAAAAAAATCTGAAATTGACCCCGAAACCATCAAAGTTGGAGGGAGGGGAAATCGTATGTATAGTGATAAATGCAAGTACCGTGTTATCCCGAATTTAGTGCGAGCGAAGCCGCGGGCAAAAGCTAGTCGAATAATAACCACACTGACAGTTTTACCTAGCTTTAAACTAAGCGTTGGATTGACTTTACTAATTAATTATGTTTAGTTTAAAAACTTTTTCCTAGACTTTTCATTTAGGGTTAAGGTATTCTGGGTATCTTATTAAGTCTATTTTATGAGTACGTTTTATGTTACATAGTGTACGGGACGTTCGGGTCGCTCACCTGATGGTAAGTGATACGCCTGACTATGATAGAGCGGTATTGACTAAGACCAGCGACTGATGAACAGATATTATTCTCCAACAAATCCGTACTGCGCTTCACATTCGAGACAACTGATGTTAGGTCTCTAAGACCCGGTAATTTTGCTAGCTCTAGTATTCTATTAGTTTACTTTAGCAAAAACAAAACAGAAATTGTATTAGTTTTACTCAGCCAAAGAATTTAATATGGATATATTTCTGTTTCTAATCCGCATTGTGCCTGTGTATTGAGTTACGTCCCAATGTCACCTCTTTTTTACTTATTTAAAAATAATCACTTTTCCCCTTGTTTAAGAGGATCTAGCTAAAACCCTGCCACTGTGGTAAATAAAATAGCCAGGTCGTCATTTCACTTCAAATATTTTTTTATAGCATAATACTGTAAAAAAATATTGCAAGAATTATTTTGTAAGGGCTCTTTTTTATTTTTTTTATTAATCATGAACAGGAAAATACTTCTTTAATCTATCAAGGGCAACCCTTTTATTTTTAAATTCGCTTTTCAAAAGATTAATGAGACAGGACATGCAACGAGCTCCATGCGGAAACATTAAGAAGGTTGGACGTGACGTCGCTATATTTTTTATACTTTTATTTGCAAGTCACAAAAAGATTTCCTGATGTTTGACTCAGTATACCACAGGGATGATATAAGAAACAGAGCATTCCTGTAACGATTTGATGAAGTCACGGGGGATGCTAAAATAAACAAAAAAAAAATACTTCAATTTATTGACAGTTGACATAATGGTTTATACTTATAACTATTTAGACACATTTAGATAGAATAGGAGCATTTTGAAATGTTAAATTATGTCCCAGGACACTCGGCGTCATGTTGCTTGGCTGTTCGAAATTTCGTTTATGGAAACACTTACCATATTTTATGTTTACGACAAAACCGCCGGCTGGCGTATTTTAAAATATTTTTATTACAATAGCATTTTAAATGTTCATAAAACATTCCTATAAGATAGCGTAGCTCTGTAGAGATTGTACCGTAATCCACCATGCCAGCTAAATTTATATTGGTAGGTAGGTATTAATAGCTACTATCATAAGATGGAAGGCGGGACCGAAGCACGAAATCATCTCTGTTTATTCAGCTGTAACTTCCTAACCAAACTAAAAAATACGACTCACTGCGGAATTCGAACCTATCGCCGGGTTACGCACTAGACTACGGAGGCAGTCACACTTTGCATATTGTATTGTAATCATAATATTGTAGATATAGAAATAAACACTTTTACTGACGACCCATTTGGTGTTACGGTTGAGACGTCGGCTGCAACACCAAGGATTCCGGGGTCGATTCCCGGACAGTACAAACATTTATGTGCATGAATATGTCTGTTAGTAATGGTGTTTTCTATGTAAATGTATGTACTTACAAAAAAAAAATTATCTATAAGTATGTTTATCCGTTGTTTAGTACCCAAAACACAGGCGTGAAGCCTGGGGCTAGATGGCGCTGTGTGAATGTCAGTGGATTTTATTATTTATCATCACACACACGTTAAATTAAGAGAGCAAATAAATAAATAACAATAATAATTATGATATTTGCTGTCTTGTTACATTTCTATTTCACTCTGTCACTGTCCACCAAAACATTAAACAGCAATAAACTGAGAATAAGCGGGTCCTAATTACGAAAGTCTTAAATTTCACAGACCCCGACACACTTCTGCGGTTACAGTTTTATATTGAGCTCATGTTTATTCATTGGAAACCTTTAATTATGTTCCAAAAGTTGTTTAATGTTGAATTTAATTTTGTTAAAGTAGTCATTTTTTTCTATTTATGTTTTTCGAAAATAAAAATAGCCTAAGTTTTCATTTATTACAACAGTACATACCAAAAAGAGACGGATTTTTTTTTAATTGTTCTTTTGGCGTATGTACCATATACATTTACTCATACGCATAAAGATAAAAAACACGCATTAAATCTAGTCATCACCCATGTTCTCGACTTGCTCATCCAAGACTCTAATATACTGGTATTAGATACTGATTTTTAATCTATTCAATGAAATAAACCACACCAATAGAAAGAGATGGATTGCATGTATGTATATAAAACAAAGTCGGGTTTGTTACAACACTTATAACTCGAGATCGGCTAGACCCAATTTTCATGGTTTTTGGTTCGTTAAATTGTCCCGCCCGAATAGCAGAATACATCTTAAAAATAATGAAAACTCGACGAAAACAATTATAAAAGATGAATTATTTTTCCTAACTGTTACTTTGTTTCGTACCTGTCAAACATTTGTTGTCCATCTTTTTTTTTTTTTTTCGAATTGATTTTGTTGTTGGCCGCAGATGGCCTTAACGACGTCACCGGATGAAAATGGCGAGCCTAGTCAGCCGATGATTGGCTCCGGTCGCGGCCCGAGACCGCTACCTATCGAAGTAGGAGAAGAAGGACGGTCACTAAGGGCGCCCACTAGGGCAAGTTGTCCATCTTGTCAGTCAAATACTATATGTACTAATAGTTGACATGCGTTCAGAAATAATGACAATGATTAACGTTTACGCGTGCGTTCATAAATTAAATGTTTTGTAACTTTATATATGTATAGATGTTTGCCGGGTCAGCTAGATGTATATATCATGTGTTTGAAGTACTTAATTTTCATTTGCATTCTTGCTGACTTATTTGTTAACGACCCATTTGGTGTTGCGGTTAAGAGGTCGACTGCAACACCATGGGTTCCGGGTTCAATCCCGGGCAGTAAAACATTTGTGTGCATGAACATATCTGTTTGTAATGGTCTGGGTGTTTCTATATATAATATGTATGTAATTACAAAAAAAATGTATATAATTAAGTTTATCCGTTGTTTACCCAGAATACAGTTATTTTATTTATTTATTCTCTTTCTGTATTGTTGATCATAATAAAATACTTTATATATCTTTAGATGTTCATATTTATATTGTCATTATATTACGTTCATCAAAGCCTAAATTAGTTCAGCTAAAGGTAACACGGATATTGACTGTTAGGCTGTTCTAAGTTCCGGGCCAGCTAGTATTATATAAATGCTGATCGGTAAGTATATAGCTCACCTAGTAGAGTACCTATATCTTACAAACAGAAACATAAAGTTAACTGGAGCTAGTCCATGAACATCGTTTACTGATGTTGAGTCCAACGAAAATGATGTAGAATGGTATTTTATTTACTTTCGTGCAGTAAAAGCAGATAGCTGTGACATATGAGCACTTTATTTTACACTAACGACTCTGTCAAGTCGGGGAGCACGATCTTAACTGAACATTTCCTACATTCGTTTCACTAAGTATATGTCTACAGACATTTGTTAAGCGCCACCTAGAATAAATTTAGGGAAGATTTCCTCATCTTTGGGAATATAACAACGGATACCTAAGTATAATTATTAAATACACATATGTTTTTCTTGGATTACTCAGGCCAATACAACTATTTGCACTGCACGGATATCAAACTCGGAATCTTTTGTGTAATAGCTGTTGCTTCAAATATATGTAACACCAATTTGGTCGTCAAGTTCGTAAAATGCTCTAAATACTATTAATAAAGATAATAATTAAGAAATTATAAAACTAGTAAGTACCTAAATAGCTATCATCATTACTACCATAGTAATGAAAAAATTATAAAGCATATTTCCCATTAAAATGGCTTAATATGGTTAATTGAGTAAGCATATTCTTAGGTTAAATAGTTACCTTAATATTATCTGACCATCTGTTACCAGTGCCAGTTTGAATGTGTTCATTTCAGTGTTATATCAATCTGTAGATACTTACAAAGGAAACCAAAATGTATGTATATCGGGAACTTTTAAACCTATCTAAGAGAGACTGAACACAGCTCGCTTCATTGCTTGTTTAATGTCTGTAAGTTGTTAACCAATGTCAAAGTCAGTGTCCATGTTTCAGCTGCATATTAAATACTAGATAAACCTAATAATGTTACAGTGAAAAATTATCACCGGTCAATAAGTTCATTTTTTTAGTTTTTCCATGTTGATTGTATGTCAATTAAAACTGCGATTACAAAAACCCTAGAGCCGAGCGAGCGTGCCGCGGCAGCGGCTGGCGAAGCTAAAGCCTCTCAGACAATAAGGGTTTTGATCGAAGGTTATGAGGTTTGTCTGTAAGGTATTATATTTACTTTTCGTATATATGTTTTCATTAAGTTGACCCACCACTCAATCAAATATAATGCAAACCACAAAGTGCTGTTTCAAGTTTCCCTGTTATAATGTCCTTTGAATCGGTCAAAATCGTTCGCCCGAAGTTTGTGGTTCTTCAAACTTTGACTTCATGCTTTTCAAATAATTCGATTAATGGAAACCAATAAACAGTGAAAATCAAAGCAAAATCCACACCTGAATGAAATCAAGCGTAACAGGAAATAAACTTAAATTTAATAAAACATCCTAAAACAAAACAGATTGAGTACTTACCTATTAATAAAATATAAAATTCTAACAAACACAATTACGCAAAACTTCATTGGCTAAATATTTTTTTAAAGATTTTAGTGTAATGATTGATGCGTCCGTTACCACACCAAGGTTCTAGGTTCGATTCCCGGCCAGTACAAACATTTGTGAGCATGAACATGTCTGTTTGAATAAGTTTTCTATGTACCTATATATTATTTTACAGGCTAAATGCTTCGTTTGGGACTAGATGGCGCAATATGAATGTCAGATTTTTAATGTTTGTATCTTTTGTACATTAATGTTGTTTTTCAGCTCTGTTGAACGCACTTAGCCAAAAGGTAATGATGAATTCAACCTTTTGAAAATCGAAATATAATTAACTTCTTAAACCCCATATTTCTAAAATAGGTTACCCAAAATAAGAACGAAATAAAAGCATGTTTTAACGGCCTGGTTTGGCTTAGGTTTTTACGTGTCAGCCTCGTTTGATAGATGGATGTATCTAGGAACGATGTGGCTAGACCTAACCCTAATAAGTGAAAAATTGTATTAGAAAGTCATGTTAGCTATAATTCATAAAGTTAACCTTCACAAAGTGACATATTTTGTAATGGAATAAGAAAATTTGGTCCGAGCTGTAGGTATGTGTTATTAAATTTAGTAGATTTTAACATAAGTATGTCCTATAGACCATAAATAGTCCAGATCTGATACCACAGCCCAAAAATCAAAATTCAGTAACTTATTGTTGAGATATTTACTGAGTACTATACTCCATGTATCAAATTATGTGTTTAATCTTATTGAAATGTATTATTTCATCATATTTAAAAACGAGCGACCCGCCCATGCTTCGCACGGGTGCAATGGAGATATTCGTAATAGGCACGTTCCCGCTGCCCCGATCAGCCGGAACCGCCGGAAACGCTACATACCAGCATTTTTAAATTTGTTTATATTGTCACAAATATTCATTTAAATAATATGCTGTTAAGGGCAATATATATCTATATTAAATCAACAATTTATTTAAGGTAATTAATTGGATAAGGATTAATGCAATATTGTTTAAAATCGCTTCGAAAATTAGCCCTTATTTGTCGTAAAAAGTAAATGACAAAAACATGATATTTTGGGAAATCCATTAGAGATAAGCATACCACCGCGGAGTTTTATTGTATCTATGTATATGAATAATATCTATATGTTTTAAGTACGTCCTTATCTACTTTTCTTATTATATATGCCTTCTTGAAAAATAATTTAAATTTAAATTAATTACAAAACAGTTCAATTAATTGATAAACGTACCTTATATGTAGCCCCATTCTTACATAAAGACAAAGTATGAGCAGTCCTNGTACGAAGAAGAAGAATATGCTGCTCAGCTCAAGCAGTGGGGACGGAGCCATGAGTGCGCAGAACGCCGACTCCAGTGACACGTTGCCCGAATCTGGGAAAATAATAACTTTAATTATCTAATTTATACATCTTCTTTACATCTATATATATACATAAATTACGTCAGGCTACAGCCGAAGTCACAAAAAAAAAATTTATTAATTTATTTAATCCGCCCGTCTGTTTGTCTGTTTGTTCCGGGAAAACTCTATACTTAGTCTGGTTAAAGCTAAATATAAATCATTAATATTGATTTTTAGAAATCCTTTAGGTGTTTCCCTACGCGATAAGATCCGGAACACGGATATCCGTAGGAGAACTAGAGTGACCGACAGCTCACAGGATAAGCAAGTTGAAGTGGCAGTGGGCAGGGCACATAGTGCGTAGAACCGATGGCTGATGGGTCGGAAAGGTTCTCGAGTGGCGTCCGCGTAACGGAAAACGAAGCGTAGGCCGACCCCCAACCAGACGGTCTGATGATCTGGTTAAGGTGGCAGGTAGCAGATGGATGTCAACTGCAAGGGATCGGTCCGCGTGGAAATCATTAGGGGAGGCCTTCGTTCAGCAGTGGACTTTCTAGGTTGTAATGATGATGATGATTCCTAAAAACTGAAACATGCAAAGCACTCATTTCTGACAGAGATGCTTAAGGCAATACACAAAGTAAAAAAGTTAAAATATTACCTTTTGGATGTCATAAATATATTTAAAAGTAAAAATATTACGGACAGAAAACCATTTCAGGCGTATGACTATGCGTTAAAACGGCTATTCACGAAGCAAAGAATATAAACGAAAATAATGTTACAGTAGATTTAAGACTCATTGTAGGTCCAATATTAGGTCGTATATGGAATTCTTACCTAGCATGATAGATAAATCATACTTGAACGTGGGTAGAGATGAATAGGACCCTTGGAATCCTGCAATGGCCATGTTGAATAGAACTCAATTGTAACCTCTGTAATCGTTTGAGGGACCCAGTTATGTATTGTTGATCTGTTTCGAAGTACCCTTATTTAGACCCAAGATTCAAGAGGAATTTACTTTATGAAGACAGCTAACCGGTAGGCTCTGATGCCCGTCAAATTAGTAACGCTGCTAACTGAAAGATTTGCCTTAATTATTCTCTAAACTGAAAATGAAATGAAAAAATCTTTATTCAATTCAGTCTTTACAAGACACTTTTGAATCTTCAAATTTATAATAAATTTTAAAACTAGTTTGAATCTATCACCGTTCTTAAATTTGGTTCTACTAAGAAGACCCCGGTAATAAACTCACCGAAAATATGTAAAACTAGTTTCGATGTCAGGGTTCTTTTGCTGCAACCATATTGTAAGCCCTTCACTTAAATTGTGCCTGATGACTAACTATGTATCACATTTCGTTTACGAATAAATTATTATTTTTATGTTTTCAAATCCTTAAGATTCAGGGGCCAAAAAGTGGCCCGGTCCTTTGAAAGGCATGTGTGGGGCCCAAGCCGACAGCACAGAGGCCCTTTATAAAATGTTTAATCTTTGTATATAATTATTGTAATCAATGATTAATGTCTTACCGATGAGCACGGGCCTTGGCATATACATTGGCTATGGAAAATTTATCCGTAGCATACTACGCAGACACTACGCGGCTTGGACTGATTTAAACTGGTATAAAAAGACATCACACTCACACAAACATTCAATATAGGCATACGCCAAGCACGCACGCATAAACATTATATCACTTACATTATACTCTTAGTCACGCATACACATATATACATTAGACTGTTTCGATAGCCCTTATATTATTTTATTAAGTTAGTAAAGCATTTTTTTTAAATTGTTTCTAATGAGAATCTAGTAGCCTATTGCCTTCCGCGGTTGGCGGCCTGGATTCCCCGTAAAATCGGTTTTCCAAACCTATATCGGGCTCCAGTCTTTCACTTCTAGGATATGTTTACTATGTTAAATTAATCATTGTGAGAGAAAAAAAATAATTTCTTGTTTTATTAATTATTTATTCGTGATGCCTGTTAAAGACTTCAATTCTAAGATAGTAGCCGGACCAACTTAGCCGGCTTTCCGACGCACTGAGGTACTCGAGGTAATATTTTTCGGTCACCCATCTAATAAACGACCTTTGCTACAGTTGCTTGAGGTTTTTAAGATATCCTTACATGGTTTATCCGTCTTTTTTAAACACATAGCGCCATCTAGCGGCAAACTAAACATTACATGTAATATAGACACTGAGCAACTGATAAACACACTCATAAACTTTTTTGTAATTACATTTTTTTATGTTATAAGTGTACAGGACGGTCTGGACGCTCACCTGATGGTAAGTGATACGCCAGACCATGACAGAGCAGCATTAAAGGAGACCAACAACTGATAGACAGTTATTATCCTCCATCAATGTCGCACTGCGCCCGTCACCCGAGACAACAGATGTTAGGTCTCTTATACCCGGTAATTTCACTAGCTACAGTGCCCTCATCCCGATACACAAAAGTGCATAACACTCCTGTTTCACGGATGATATCTGGCACTGCGGTGTACTCTTGAGCTTACATTGTCGACTTTAAACGCGGCTCGCCCCATCTCTTGTATTGGGAAATCTGTGATTACACCGGATGGGCGTCACCGTCTTTGGTTGGTACATAAAGCTGAATCACGAGATTATAAAACTTACTTACTTAACAACAGTTATGGCCGTTGCTCGTTTGCCTATGAAATAAAAATATAAAAAAACAGCATCAAAGCTTTCAAATAATCCTGTCATGCTAACTGCGCAGTATCGATAAAAGATTAAAATTTGCTTTCGTAATAAGCTTATCAACTAAAATAGGATTACAACGGCTTAAAAGATTTTTGTAGTTGGTCGAAAGCGAAGTTAATAGATTTTTTCTTCATATTCTTAATTTTCGTAAGTATAATAATAGAAATATATTATCAATTACAATTGATTTGATGTTTCATGAAAATAATAATGACTGATATATGGAAAAAGCCCACTTCTTCCCCTGTGAGTTTTAGTAAAGATATGACACTTTATGATATAAATAAATAAGTAATAAGTTACATTACAATAAGTAACATTATATAAATATGACATACTAAAACAATTAACAACATTGTTACATTTAGTTAAATTAAAAGGCCCTCGGATAAATCCTTCAGCCTTATAAATAAAAAAAAATACTCTTCTGGTCTGTTCTAGTGTGTATCAGTACGCTTCACGGAGCATTTGTTATTTGTATAAATAAGTGACCACCCATTCGAGAAAACATCTAATTATTTTTATCATTAAAACGGTTCAACAATTATGAACATTGGTTACGTCTAATTTGTTGAGTAATGATTTTATTATTAACGTATTAATCTTGATTTGAAGCGAAATTTATTGTCCACGGTTGGATAAGTTCATTTTTGATTTATATTTTGTAAACTATATGTATGCAGTCGTAAAATGTCTTCTGCCACCTATTCAAACACAGTCCTCTGTTGGACCTCTATTAAGACCTATGTAGGTCTTCCACATATTATGCTTGCTATCCCGGTCCTCCAGTTTCCTCATCCAGCCTTCACCAGCGACTTTTGCAAGTCCTCGAACCATAAGGCCGGAGGAGCCCTACGCTAGGCTTGCCTCTTGGCAACGACGCTTGACGCTGTACCACTCCAGAACTTGTTGATTCGGCGAAATAACATCATTTTTTATGTTATCCCTAAAAGCGACCCTGAATAGTACGTTTAGTTAGGCGACTTTGATCTCAATTCAACCAATATTCCTTTACTTTGGCCTAATGCTCTGTTTAACCCGCTACTCCGTTTATGCTATTTACTACGTGAGTTAAAACTGCGATATCTTGTAAGATATTATTTGAAGTTGAATGATGTAATGCGCAATTTCGTTTAAAATGAAATACTTGTAATAAAAAAATATTTATTTGGATAAGGATTAATGTCATATTTATGAAAACACCTTCGCAAATGATGCATTATTTTAGATTTTTTTTTAGCAAAAAATATGGCATAGGGCGCTTACCTTAAAAATAGACATATGCTGTCGCGGACATTTTTATTGACCTTTAAAAGGGGAACAATACTCTCATACAAAAGTTTTGCGAAACTTTAACCTTTTACGTAGCATAATCCCCCCGATTTTGAAACATTCTTCATTGCTGCTCCGCTTTTGTTACTTGTAGCGTGATGATATATAGCCTATAGCCTTTCTTAATAAATAAGCTATCTAACACTGAAAGATTAGCTTAGATTAGATTAGCGCGTCCAAACAAATAAACAAACAAAATACTCTTCAGCTTTATAATATTAGTATAGATTTGTAGTTTGCATTCAACTATGTTCATGTACAAAGAGAGGCTATAAACTGTAACCCACGGCGCAGGCTCAATGTAGATTGGTGATTGTTTACGTGCTCGTAACTCTATGGGCATTAGAGTTAGTGTCCATTACTTAGCTCAGTGTGTTAGTACGGGCTAGAACGTATTGCCTGATTAATTTTCTCGTACAACATTGCAAAATCGTTGATGTAAAAACCACAAGTAACTTGCCGAATGCCCCCCAGCCTAATTTAATCTTTCTACTATTGTTCAATGATTTGAACGCAGATGATAAATGAAATCATATTTAAAAAATATATATGAATCCCATCTGATTATCTATGGTTTCAAAAAAATAAAGATCTCAAATTAATCGTAGAAAGTAAAACCATTTTAGTTACCTTCATTAATTCAAATATTATCTACTACAGCTTATTAACCGCCAATAACAGGCTATTGCGGGGCGTTGAGTCGATAGTTTCGCAGATAAACATTCGATGAAGACCAAGCTTTTGTAGTGTAGGTAGGCCTAACGTTTACGAAGAGTATTCGTGAGATCCAATAATGGATTGTGATGTGTACACAAGACTGCTCTGCTGGAAGGACAAAGCCGTATCGTCTGGAATAATACTGCAATTAGATTGAGAGGATATTTGGAGCATCATTTATTTTCCTATTTTTCTTGCAAACTACCTTACTTGTCTTTTGTATATTAAGGTTGCCTGGAAAGGAATAGCTTGTAGCGATATGACCACTTGTGCCCACTGTCTTCGTATAATGTTTTTGTGTCCGTATTTACTTCGATTTACTTGTGAGCAATAAAGAGTCTATCTGTTTATCCCGAGCCTAGAAAATAATATGCCTTGATCTATGAGACAGTGATGGCGGCAAATAATATCAGATAATACTAAAACACACAAGCTAAGCAACTAGCTTTAACTGAAGGAACCAAACAATGAATAACATACTTAATTATACTAGGTGTTCCTTGCAGTATTACCAACGTTATAAAAAAAGTAAAACAATGGCTTATTTTTCTCAAATATAAGTAGCATATGATTTTCCTTATTCTATAAGCTATATGCCAAAAAAGTCCCATCCAAATTAGTCCAGCCATTTTAGAGATTATCCGGACCAACAGACAGGCAGACTGAAATTTTAAAAGTTTTGTTTTGCTGTATTGTATATTCGTATGAATGAAGAAAAAAATGGTTATTTCAATATTACAAACAGACACTCCAATTACATTTTATTTATATGTACGAGTAATAGATAAATTTTGTGGTTACACAATGAATTACCTATACATACAACATCAACGTACCTAGACTGAAATAAGTATTTTTTATACTTCCTAAAAGAAAGAAAGAAAAAACATTTATTGACCCTTTAACATAACTTAAATTTTACAAGTAGAACGAAACAAAAAAAAATACTTATACATAAAAAGGTCAATAGGGCCCGCCTCGGCATAAGTTGAAACGACGCGCGCCTGATTGTAACAGACGCGTTCCGTAACAACACCGATATATATATTCTGACGGGACCTAAAAGAACGAGTTATCGTCACTTAATTTAAAATGAGGTTAATTCAAATTATAACACGCACTTATTAAAATTACAACAATTGTTTACTAAAATATAAAAAATTAAATAAAACGAACTTAAAACAGAACAAAAAGGAAAAAAAAACATAATAAAAAAAAAAAAAAGAATACACATGTACAAATATTAGTTTAGAAATTAAAACACAAAAAAATATGCAATACTAGAAAGGAAACTTACAATATAAAATTACTAAAACGTATTTGGTTTACATTTTTTACATTTTGTTTGCAGTATCAACCAATTTCTTTTACTAAAGAAATACTGACAAAACAGGAAAAAGGCCTTCCATTGACTTTCATCATTGGGCTGTCGGATAAATTTCCAAATGGACTTGACACACAACACACACACACACAATTATACCCGGTAATTTCACTTGTTACCGTGACCCCATCCCGAATTATTAAAGTGCATAACACTTCTTTTTCACGGGACGATATCTGGCACTGCGGTGGTACTCATCAAGACGACTAAGTATTGTGTCTATCACCTAGAAATATGTGTTATAGTCACCGAATCTTTAGGAAGAAAATAATGTTGAATGAGAAGTTTCAATGTGTGACAGTTGACAATCAAGACCATGCTGAGAGTAAGTTTTTTTCCGAATCAGACTCGGTTTAGGGTGTAACATGAAGCACTAAATAAAAAAGATATTTAAGAAGAATGTGACGGTATGTGCCGGTTACACAAATAAGGACGAAGCTTTCAGGACAATACCACAGGTGCTGGTCTTCTTAATGGCATGTTGACAGTCTTATTCCTTATTCGGCAGGATACCTACGAGCTAATAATCAAAGAGTACTATACTAATGATGTTCGCATTGCAATAGTGTGATAATGCTTCGAATATAGCTATGGATTATTTGTGATCATTACACAAAAACATGGATTATCAATCTTTTTTTTATTTAAGAATTTAACAAATGCTCTCAAGGAGATAGTCTGTTGGTAAGTGGCAACTAACATCTTTAATAACCAATATAATCCTGAAAAAAATTGGGTGCAAAAGGGATTTAATTTAAACGCGCTAACAATAAAAAAACATTTACACTAAATCTTTTACTGTTACCTTTTAACATCATTTCAAATTTAATACATTTGACACAATTTATATGTTCAATGCTTGCCACGAGATTTAAGTATTCGTATTTACTTGATGCATATTAAAAAAATTAAACTAAGAATTAAAGAAATGCACTAAAAATAATTGCCATGATGGATTTAGAATGACGTTACACTGCTAATTATAAATTGTCATCCAAACTGAACGTGCATACAAAATTTCAGTTCAATTCGTTGCGAGCAAGTGCCTTAAAATTGAGTTGCAAGATTTCACCCGAACAAACATCATTGCAAGATAAATAAAAGCTTGTAAAAATGGATTGCATTGTAGTCGCCTACTTATGACATAAAAATGTATAGTCGCTGTATCCGGTAATGCCTGTTCCTTGAAAAATAGGAGAGCATTCTACTAAATGACTCTAATCAATCATTTTTATTACTCCATTGTTTTTTTAAATGACTTCCTTCACTAACACAGACACACATTAGTCACATTATTCAAAATTATGCCGCGTGTGCTACTGATATTTTCCAAATATTCTCTTCGATTTTTGTGCCGATTTTCCGATCGCTTAGGCTGTGTGCTCACTGAAGCGCGGCTGAGTGAAATCGACTAAATTAACCACGGCCTTTCTGAGAAAGGTTTAGTTTAAATGTTTACAAAAACTAATTTGGAAAGTTGCAAAGCTATTAAAGTATTTTTATACACGATCTATACAGTGTGTTATGTGATAATCGCATACCCGTACGTGTAAAGGGCAAGGTCTACAAAATGGTGGTGAGGCCAGCCGTATTATACGGAGCCGAGTGTTGGCCAGTAAAAGAAACGCATGTACTAAAGCTTCATACTATGGAAATGAAAATGTTGAGATGGTCAGGAGGGGTCACAAGACGGGATAAAGTACGAAACGAGTATGTTTGGGGCAGTTTTATGGTGGCCCCTATAGCCGAGAAGCTTAAAGAAAGGCGTCTCAGTTGGTATGGTCACGTAATGAGGCGAGATGATGCCTATGTTGTGAAGACGGCCTTGAACCTGCCGGAGAAAAAAAAAGGAGGACGACCTCCATACACTTAGTAACCATAATGACTTTTCGTATAAAAGAAGATCTACCGGACCCGAAACCCTAGACAGAATGTCATGGCGCACTAAAATTAGGAGCACCGACCCTAAGTGAAGTGGGAAAAGGCAAAGGAAGAAGATGAATAGACGATCTATACAGTTCAATGGCATATGCCCTGACAGGGTCATATTGAGGAACCTTTAAGTATACTTAAAAAATGTTTTTTTTTTTAATTTTGGTTATAAAACACAAATGAACAATGAAGAGGTTAAAATGTTAGATAAAACTTAACCTGGCGAATCTTTATTCCGAAAAAGTATCGAAATGCGCAAATGAATATATGACCATACGATTTTAATTCGCACGTCACTGGGTTAATCTTGGTCGAGACCTACATTGTGTACAAATGCCTTACGCCTTATTAAATTTTCCCATATATAAAGTTCAAATGAAATCAATATTCTATGTTTCTTTAGTTGTTTACGTAAAAATTGTGTTCCTTTGGCATATTTCTTGTCTTTGTTTTTACTGCTTTTCTGTCAAGATCTAATTTGCCGAGATGTGAAAATTCTGCTTTCGGTGAGATCTGTTATTAAGAAAACGAGGCGTATGCATTAAATTGGTAAAATTTTTTTTTGCTAAGTGCTTGTAACTTTATGTGTAGGTATATAAATCAATAGAATAGGTAGGTCTACACACCTACTCGTATTATAAAAAGACTATATTGCGTATATTCAATAATAGTAAAGTAATCCTAGTAACGGTTCAGCAATTCAAATACAAGAGTTAGTCCGAATTTTCGTCATCATCATCATCATCAGCTCATTAAACGTCCCCACCGCGGGGCACACGCCTACCCGTATAGGTGATTAGGCCTTAGTCGTCCACGCGGGCCCAGTGCGGATCGGACGAGTTCACACAACTTCGAATCGCAGGCGTGCATGAAGGTTTCCTCACGATGTTTTCCTTCACCGTAAGAGCGTCGGATAACGTACATATATTTTCGAAAATTCTAAAACACATTGGTACGTGTCGGGATTTGAACCTTAGCCCTCCCGGTAGGAAAGCGACGGTCCACACCATTGAGCCACCGACGCTCTAAAATTTCTAATAAGTTCGCAAAGTGTGATTTTCTGATATCATTCATATTCTTAGTTGTAGCGTGGATGAGAAAAGTGGTGGACCGTGATATGAAGCGTATCATGGGGGAGACCTATAACTAACAGTAGGCTGCGATTGGTTAAAGAGAAGGTATGCTAGAACCCAAAACCAAACTTGTCTTCAGCTGTTCATCCTTCCTGCAAAATAAGGAAAAATATTTATTTGGTACAAATGAGTGAATAGCTGATAAGTCAATGGCGACTATCAGCTCATATTGAACCAGAGTGGCAGATTACGGTCTGGAGCACACTATTTCAAGTATTATTACAACATTTACAAATGTGATGTCCTATGGTACATCATGTATTGGTGCGTATTAACTGCAGGTCATCTCGTCCCATTGAAAGCGGCAATAGCCTCTTTAATATTTAAATGAAGTGAAATTATGTAGATTTTGTCCTAGAAATGAAACTTTATATTCTGGACAACATGAAATACATTTTTAGGCTTCTTTGAATTCATAAGAAACTTGTTGGAATTATAATTATATCCTTAAAAAGTTTTTGAAGCAAATGTTGTTTGACCTTTTCAGACCACAGTGCATGACGGCAGAGAAATTAATTCTCTTTGACTGACCTCAAGTCTTCTCTACTATTAATAAAATTAAGCACATAAAAGCTTTTAGTGTGATTCAGAATTTTATTCACAGCTGCAATAATGAAAAGCTGCATTATGAAAATATGTCCATAATATGACAAAGTCCAATCAATTCATCTACCTCAAATTCTTCTAGTTCTTGGCAGAAACTGATTTTAAATAGCATTTTTGGTGTAGTCCGGCTTTAGAAATAATTTTTGCTTACGCATTTTCTTTAAAAGAATGCCCATCTCTACTATGCTTTATTGAGAAATAACGCGTTTACCCGTGATGACCAGTTTTTTATATAGCTTAGGAAAGGCTTAGTTAAAATTACTTGACAAAATTTTTTGTCAATGTATTCTCCTTTATATTTTCTTTATACTTGACGAATTTTATTATTACGAACGAGTATGTTATATATCAAATTTTGAGGTTTGTTTGATTAAGTTAGCGAACAGTCATAGTTGAATAAAGTTCCATTCTTTTTGATTGTATTCATATCGAGACGATGCGAAATAACACTTGATGATTAAAAAATCTCTATTTTGTAACTGGATCATGAATTTATTGTCATTTGTATTAGGGTTCAGTAGCCAAATGGCAAAAAACGGAACCTTTATAGATTCGTCAAGTCTGTCTGTCCGTCCGTATGTCACACCCTTTTTTCTCCGAAACTATAAACACTACACTATTCAAACTTTGTAAGTATATGTATTTTTCTTATTATCAGGTTCAGATTTTAAATATCGTTAACTTTAAGGTTATTATGAAGTGTGATAATCTGTAATTTAAGGCCTGATTTATGTCATTGACAATACTTCACTATCATGAGAATAAGGGATTGGCAGTAAGGGAATCAAACGACATGGGATAAGGGACGTGACGAAATCTTCTGCTTCGTCAGCAATACGCCAAAGAACCTGTCCCTTTTATAAATCAAATAACATAAGCTTTTTCTTGGCACACCAAAGCTAGTTTTGAAAACAGCCGCTTGAAACACGTAAGTTTGGCAAATAACCAACTCTTACTTACTTAGCCAAAGAAATATAATGGCTGAACATTTTTTGCTGTGAGAGCTTGGAGTTGTGTTTGGATGGTTACATGTAAATAATTATGTGTATTTATCGTTACTTGTTCAAAACTCAACTCCTTGCTTGAATTGGAGTTATATGAGGCGAATTGATGTTTTTCTTTCAATAAATTAATATTATTAATTTATTGAAAGAAAAACACCAGATACAATTCCATTGTTCGCAGTAAGTTTGTCTCAGGTGGAAACAAATCACAACAAGTAATAATAAAAATCTAAACCATTATTACGTCAAATATTACACGGTACATTTGGTAAAATTGTGTAATATTTTGTATCAGACTTAGGGCTTAACAAAAGCAAACATCCCGTGCAGGCTTCTGCGTAAATCGTTCGGAATAGAAGCATCAATTTGCCCTGCGGTGTTCATTTACCTTGAAACCTGGAATTATTCAACTAAAAGTTTTACCTGACAAATAAACTAAATAATTTTGAACTGAGAGTTTATCTGTGCATATAATGTACCTACATTTCTGGTTACTGAGCGTTATGTTTTTATATAGATACTTTTCAATTGTGTGTTAATAATATTGTTTTTTAGCCGAGCGTAGACAGCGGAAATTTGAACTTACTCTGACTTTCCGAAATGTACCTGTGCAATAACTGATACCTTCAGCTTCTTGGAGTTCATCTCACTGCCAATCTCAGCTTGGCCAATATATCGAGTCCATAAGCAGTATCTAGGCAGGCATGATCCATCCCAGGCCGCATCATCACTTGATGATAAAAAAAAGATTAGAATACGATTGTCACCTCCGATATTCTTCCAGCTGGTGCCGTAAGAGGTAGCTTAGGGTCACAACTTTAAGCTGATAATGGGTAAAACAGCACTCTCTTAATACTAAGAGAGTGTTGTTATGTTGTGCGTGTAAGTGTACTTAACAGATATATCTTGCCCCGGCTTCGCCAATCGTGAATATTGTGGCAAAACACTTATCTATCGAGAAATAGGCCCTAAGTCCGGTAGTGCACTGCCATAGATTGTACATTAGTTGTTAATTTCTGTGTGAATGCAGAAGGCATTTGATGGGACGATCCCTATTTAAATGCCTCCGCATTGGGTTGTTCGGTAACAGCTCATTATTGTAGTCCACAGCTGGGCATCGGCCTACCTTGTGCACAGGATATCGTCATCCTCCGTTTTCTCTTGCCTGCTCTCACTTTTAGTAAGTCGTCGGTCGATCCGAAGCACGTTCTACACTTTACGTAACTCGTTTGGACCGAAGAAGGTCATACATTTCGATTGTGTAGCCACGATCTCCACTCCTGAAGTCATTTACTATAATGTTCACTGGTCTTTCGAGATACGTAACTGACCTACTGCCGCTTTAATTTGCTGATCCAAGGAGCTATGTCGATAACTTTAGTTCTCGCACGAATAACAAATTATATCCCTGAGAGAGACCTCGAGCATAACTTGCTCCATTGCCCGTCAAGTAACTGTAAACCTGAGAACTAATTCCCAAGTCAAATCAGATGCATTTGTATGCAATTCAGAATCTATTTAAGGATTTTAATAGATTACAGAAGTGATTATTATTCTTATTTTCAAGTACCATATTAGTAACACTGAAAAAATACCTGACAATTTCAGGTGCTACACACCTTTTAAAATGCGTAATTGAATCTAGTACGAGTAGGCAACAATCACTGCCCGTAATGAAAACTATTAATGAAACGGTCCGTGGAATATTAACGACATCCAATTTAAAAGGGTTTCAGATAATAGCTATGGAAAACCCGATTAAGCTGTACGACATTTAATGTTGGAGCCTGACCAAGTTTAAATAATAGCCCATTATTGTAAAACTCATAAAATATAAATTGAAACCACAGCGTAAACTTCTGCGAGACAAATTATTTCTTTGGAGTGTTTTCAAGTTAAAATGTATTGTTTTAATTTTACAAATAATTATAATACTTATAAGTATAAAAAAGGATCTCTTTTTCGTTAAATAGTTTATAATACTTGAAACAATTATTAAAATATAATTTCATACTGAACATTACAGGCACCTTTCGTAACAACTCTCAATCCATCCAGAACACAAGATTGTCTAAAATAATATAAATAAAATTTAAACGAATCAGACTTTGAACCATTATATGATATCATAAAAAAATCTAGAGGTTATATTAGTTCCAAATTCAGTATATAACATTACTTTTTTGTTAAGTATTTACAACATCTGAGCCTAGGATTTCTTTTTCATCTTAATCCAGTACTGATCTTCCAAATTTTTGCCCAAATACCCAAAAACTGCTAAACATGAAATTTAAGAAGTTTATTAAAAGTCGAAAAGTACATTTTTGGGATTGATAATAATCAAACATAGAACTGGTATCTTTTAAACATATTAATATTGAAGTTATCAAAGGCAAAGAAAAAAGAATTCAGTATCAACACATCAAAAAAGATAAGAAAAAACTTTTACATGAAACCTATTTCATAAGATGGCTAAGATTATAATTAAATATTGTAGCTTCTAAAATAATTCTGCGTAGTAGTAACTTGTAACAAGATGGCAGACTTATTACATGTTAAAACTAATATTTATTAATTATACATCAAATTGTAGAGTTATAATTTCATTACGATGTTTATTTAGTTATAATATTTAGGCTTTAATATTTTATTTTTTAGTTTTAAAAAGTTAATGTTTATAACAATGTCCTTTAAAACAATGTATCGAAAGCAAAATGAATTTTCATGATGTAATAACATTCGATGGGTAGGCTTATATACAAAGCCTTATAAAGGTAAACTACCATAATTAAAAAAACAATTGTCACTCAATACAAGTGAGCTAGTATAAACGGCTAATATACACTGCTTCAGTGTTGCAAGTTTGGATTTCAATGCTTGAACTATCAGATAATTGGACTATTCCAACAAAATACGAGAGAGATCAAACGGCATCTAGAGGGTATTATATGGTGTGTTTCACTGCCCTATTCAGAAACATTGGACTCTAATGCATATAGATGGGACATTCAAGTGCCTTGACTGATTGCTTTCATCTTGGCGCACATTATTGTTATTATCATCATTTGATTATGACTTTGATGATTTCAATCCGATCTGTATGCTTGTAATCAATAAATCAGGCTTATTCCGTGTCCTAGTTTAAAATTAAACATTGGACTATAACTAACCACATATTCCACGCTATTTCAGTTCCTCTTGCAAGGACACGCCCCTTCGCTGTAACTTGGATTTTAAAACTTTATTTTCTGCGTACATTTTTGTGTAGGCTCAATTTGTATTTGCGTAAAATGGAACTTATATAATCTTTGTTAATTTCACGCACTAATGAACTTCAACGATGAGCTATAAATAGGAATTCAGTCTAAATAGGTAATGAATCGTAGAATTTAGATATAATGTTTGCCTATATGTCTTAATACTAACTCAAGTCGAAGGAATCAATTCCCGCGACAGGTCTCAAGCGTGAATTATGTTCCAAGTATGTTTCTTTTGACCTTTGTTAATAAAGATGATGCCTGACAGAACTGGGAAATGATTACAAAGGGAATATACTCGTAGCTAATAGGCACTAAGGCAAGTGATGACCCAGTGATGGCGTCACAGTTCTTTGGCATTTGTCTTTGTGTAAAGGTATGTCCTATCATAATCTATATCATTTAGGAAGTACTCGTACCCACAAATAAAATATTTGAACTAAGACGTAAAGTGAAAAGCAATAAAACAATTGTTTTTTTTTAATTCCTAGTAGGCGTGCGCAGGTTTCCCCACGATGTTTCTTTTTCTTCACCGTAAGAGCGTCGAATAAACATAAACAATAATTTGGATATACGAAATTCCATTGGTACGTGGTAGGATTGGAACCTGTATCCTCCAGATCAGAAGGCGACAACGATAGAGATAAATGTACGATGTGCGTTTATTTCCATGCTTGCGTATAGTTTACATAATTGATTGCGAGCAAGGCACGATTTCCTTCGCTTTTGAAGTTCTACATAGACTTTCGTTTTCATTTATGTTCTTTACAATACAAACATAACTTCCAAAATACTAGATTTAAATTAGTTTTCGGTCGAAGGAGCGTATTTTAGAGTTCATCTGTGTGGGACCTTAAAACCTTCTTCTGTCGTAAGCCTTAATTATTTATTAGACGTTTTAGAACTCATGAAGCTAACCTTTTTACCTTAGGGAAACCGCGTAGGTATAAGAGCGTGGGTGCCTTTAACCTATAATGTGTCCTTAATTCCTTAATATAGCATTTATTTGTGTAGTAGATATCTACAGTCAGACTAAACTACAATTAGGCTAACCCTTATGTCTCTATCATGGTTTGTATGTTTACAGTTATATGAGTCAACGTGCAATGACAAATAATAATAATAATTGTATTTTAAGTACCTAGTCTACTAAGTTAATCATAAAATTGATTTTCTATATTTTACTTTGAAATCCTATAATAGACCGCTGTATAAAACAGGGTACTAGACACATTTATCAACCACTATCTAAATCGAATTCCAAGTCTTCGGACTATCTCATGGCCGGCGATCTTCGCAAGTCTAGACAAAGTTTTCACTCATAACTAAATAATAGGCTGATCTAACTTTTTAGTCCACAAACTAGATCTAAGAATGCCAAGCAACCGGATATCAATGATCCATTTACATCGTTGATTGATGAAGCGACATGACAGTATCTATAGCGAAAATCCTTAAGGATGAGAATGTAATTTATTTTGATGTATTCAGCATAAGAGGCTTTGCAAGGAGCATTTGCGATCTTTTGTAAGTATCAGGTGTGTTGTACGTGACAACCGTAAGCCTATCATTGAAATCATATGGTGTTAAGAAACGCTGAAAGTTCAACAATTCTTCTTCGGAATTAATTTATAGTAGAAGTTTTTTTATATTACTCTCTGATTTGGTACTCAGTCGTCTAGTTAGGTACCACCACAGTACCAGATATTATCCCGTGAAATAGAAGTGTTTTGCACTTCCGTGTTTCGGGATGAGGAACCTGTAGCTAGTATAGTTATAGACAGACGGAAAATAAATTAGTAAGTTACTTAAATAATAACTTACCTTATTTAGCTAATGTTGCAAACTTATGTAAAGATTTGATTTCCCTACCTAAACTAGTATTTTTTTATTCATTGTGTTCAAATGCTAGGATAGCGCGATCGGTAGGCTGTTGAAAGTCAATCATGACAATGGTTGGCCATTGCATGGGAGACCGAAAAATATCATGAATGCGAAATATATTTTCGAAACGTAAATATTATGTTTGGCTCTGCGTGATGTGTTATTTATTTTTGGCTCAACTCAACCTTTTTGCCATAGCTATGTGTGGAAATGCGTGTGCCCGACATAAGGACATTTCAAGCTAGTTATCTCTTCAACCTGTTGGAGTCTACAGCTGGACAAACGTTTCCTCCATTTTGTGCCCGATTTACCGATTCTCCGCTTTCCTCATCCAGCCTCTACCAGCGACCTTTCGTATGTCGTCGGCCCATCGGGCCGAGGGCGTCCTATGCTTTGCCAAAACGCAAAAAGCTAATTGATTCGATCAAATACCAAAGTAGGCTCCCTAAAATTTATACTTACTTGGCGGATAGTCCCTGTAACTGATGTCCGAGTACAAAGCAAACGGTGATGCGCAGGCGATCGAGATAACCCACAGAATCACTATGATCCTTGAGGCTCTGGTCAGGCCTGCCATGGCGTACAGGTGCAGCGGGTGGCAGATGGCCAGGTACCTCTCCAGCGAGAACGCAGATATGGTCAGCACGGAGACGTAGGTGGCACTGCAGAAGAAAAGGTTTGGGTTATGGACGTATAAAAAATACGAAAAAATGTGTACAAAATTCGGACAGATTTTGTATGTAAAACCACAAAATATTAAGACATTTGGCGCGCATCTGTCAACAGAATCATATATTACGAAAAAATTTAAAAATGGCATGGCTTGTGTTGTGAAATGGTACAAAAACAGTAGTGAATAACAAAAAAAATCGAGTACGCCATCCGTGCCTCAAAAACGAACCGCCGAAGAGGACAGTTTGTTCTCTTTTGTTTAGGTAAATGTGTTCGAAATTCGAAATATGTGTATGTGTGCTGTCACTGCATTCGGAACAATTTTTTCGATTGTTTTGTGAGCATATCTCGAATCCATACTTTTTTACATCATTGTTAAGAATGAGTTACCTCTGAAAGCCAATAACATTCTTCTAAGTCAAATATTCATTGGTACGTTTATACGCCAGGTAATCAACCTGTGACCTACATCAAAGGCGACAGATTCGGATTCAAAGGCCAATATTAACTTTCCTTGTATAATAATTATGATAATAACATAAAACCTCTAGGCCAACGACCGGAGGTCAGAATTCTGTCTTAAGCCAGCAATTTATGTAAATTCCTACGTGAAAAATTCGTAATTATCATCAGTTTTTGCTTTGGCATTTTTCAACTCCTCCTTCTTGATAATTGCAATAAAAGAATTATTAAGATTTAATATTTTATACAATACGTTAGACAAGGTTGGCCTAAAATTAATTTTATTTGTTAATTTAAAGGAAAAGGAAGAAAAGCGCACACAAAATTAGTATTTAAATAAAAAAAATAATTAAATATCTCAAAGTATGGGTACTAAACAACGAATAAACACACTTATATACTTTTTAAAAATATATATGTAGGTTCATAAAATATAAAAATTGTGATCATATATATCGTGGTATTAGATTTGAAATAAGAATGATTTATATGCCAATTGCTATATACTTGTAGTTGCGTGAATAAGTTCAGTTGAAATAAAGTGACCTCACTCAGTCATTCCTATTAGTAATAAGCCATACTGTTTACGGAACCGCTCCGAAGCGATTGCATCTTGTCTAGACACCCACTTTGTTCCCTAAGCCTATTGAGATAACAATATTGTAACAAGACAATTGGGTATTCTTTTTATTTATTTATGCAATAATGGGCAAACGAGCAATCGGCGCACCGGATGGTAAATAATACCGCTGTCGATTCGTCCCACTTACCGTATTGTTGATCACAGGTCTTTTCTGCTAGATATCCCGATTCTCCATTTTTTTCATAGACCCTTTGCATAGAAATGCACTGCACGCTCATCAAACGTACTTTTTGGGTTCCGTAGCCAATGGCAAAAAACGGTCCCTTATAGATTCGTCAAGTCTGTCTGTCTGTCCGTCCGTCCGAATAATACAACTCCTTTTTTCTCCGAAACTATAAGTACTACACTATTCAAACTTTGTGAGTATATGTATCCACGGGCGATTCCGACTCGCGCTTGGCCAATTTTTTAAATTTCGTATTATAACACTCAGGAAATATTTCCAACGGTAACAATTATGACGATAACAAAAATAACAATTTTATCGTGTGTGGTAAAAAGATTCAAAAATGACGAAGGTACTCAGAGGACTTCTATTCATGAAGTGTGTTTATAATATAATTAATATATTATATTTTATTACATGCGGTTTTAGAGCATTTCCTTTAATGTGTACATCTGTTTATTTTATTACAGTAAAAGCTTTATAATATAAAATGAATTTATCCTTCGGGTAAGACCACTCAATATATCCCAAGCGGGAGCACGCCAGTAAATTCAGTGTTACTCAGTTTCCTTACCGAGAAATGCTGTATCATCATGAATAGTAAAGCTACTCAGTAAAGACCTTAAGATATTGAGTATTGAAAGATCCTTCACTATTGAATGATCGCTGGATGAAGCTGTATGCTGATTGCATTCATAGCATACATCCTCAGGCGCCTAGGTTAGCCTCAAATATAACTGTTACTAGTTCAAAGCCAACAATTGCGAATTTAGAGCGTCGGTGGCTCAATGGTGTGGACTGTTGCCCTCCTACCGGGAGGGCTGAGCTTCAAAGCCCGTCACGCTAATGTGTTTTCGAATTTTCGAAATTATATGTACGTTATCCGACGTTCTTACGGTGAAGGAAAACATCGTGAGGAAACCTTCATGCACCTGCGAAGAGATTTAAAGGTTGTGTGTGAAGTCTGCACCGCACTGGGCCCGCGTGGACGACTAAGGCCTAATTACCCTATACGGGTAGGCTCGTGCCCCTCGGTGATGATGATGAATTGCTAATTTGTAAGTCTTTTATGCAGATGTGATGGTCTAATACATTAACTTGGCAGGTGTAAATTATTTTTATTGAACGTGCAATAAATATATACATTTTATGAAATAAGTTAGCAATAAGCTTGCTTGACCGACCGCGTTCAAAACTTTTTACATCAGTGAGGCTTCTGCCGCTTCTGCCGTAATACAAATGTGATCTGAACACAGATTTTAAGTAACAGTAAATTTCTAACGCAAGAAGAACAATCTGGTGGTTTTCTAGGTGGTAGACTCGATACTGAGTCGTCTAGGTAGGTATGTACCTACCTAGACGACTCAGTATATGTAGTGTATTCCCGGTACGATATCTGGCACTGCGGTGGTATGTACCACCGCAGTGCCAGATATCGTACGGGAAACAGGAGTGTTATGCACTTTTGTGTTTTGGGATGAGGGTACTGTAGCTAGTGAATTTACGGGTATAAGAGACCCAATATCTGTTGTTTCGGGTGACGGGCGCAAAGCGGCATTGATGGGGGATAATAACTGTCCATCATTTGTTGGTCTCAATCAATACCGTATTTTCATGGTCAGACGTATCATTTACCAACTGGTGGATGCCCTGACCGTCCTGTACACTTATAACATAAAAAAGTATGTGACAACTGCAAACACGCGCAGTGATAAGTTTACTGCATACTAGGTATCTGCATGTAATAGGAGGTTTACGTTTTTACCAAATAACAAAAAAAAAATCATCCTTCAGTAATAAAATAAATCTTGCTTAAAGCCTTGGTCCCAGAGGGGTAGGCAGAGAAGATCCGCCTGTATGTCACACCCTTTTTTCTTTTTCTTGAATGCCTTGCGAATTGGGGGGTGTTA
This sequence comes from Leucinodes orbonalis, assembly GCA_019425675.1. NCBI lineage: Eukaryota > Metazoa > Arthropoda > Insecta > Lepidoptera > Crambidae > Leucinodes > Leucinodes orbonalis. Next base: position 192,024 of record PQWD01008277.1, on the reverse strand, counting down.
ATAACTACATTCAACCATAGTAGTCGGCTGCCGAAGCACATAGAGGTATGTTTATTGTTCACCATCGCAAATGCTGTTTCAATTAACTATTGTCACATTATTTTTTTATTAACTTTCTGGGGGCTAATGAGGCTATTTCAGACAGTCACCTGGGCCTTTAAGATCTTTTGTAATTCGCTCCCTTTAAGAGTTCGTCTAAAAGGCACATAATCATCATGCTAACTGTAACGCCAATGATTACTCATATCGATACGGAAATAACCTATAACAATAGCAATCTGCGAGGACGTAATCAGTATGTACTTAGGGTGGCGAACGTCCATTTAAAGACCTTCTGTTCTTAGTTATAAGGCAAAGACTTCATCATGCCGCAAATTAGATTTTGTCCTCTCCGTTGAGTTTCACGTTCGATTGTCAAAGTATAAAATTATTTTTATTTAAACATTATCATGTATTCGCTTAATATTTGTTTAGGAAGTTATACCGCATTCTATACGCTAAAGCTATATTGTATTGTGTTTGAGTTTTGATAAGGACCCGTTTGTGTTTGTTACAAATTAAATTTTTAGGTCACATTCAGCCTACAAGAGATTACGAGTACATTAGGTAACATTGTACATTCGTTTAGCTTAGTTATGTTAAAAGCACAGATTTCCAATATAAGTCCATTCTTAGTCCTTAAAGATTTGCTTATTGATTTCTACTCGAACTCCATACATGATTCATACTGGGCTCCCAGGGCCCTTAATAACTTTTTCTTTAAAAAAAACCTCGTTACCTCGTCCATTCACCACCTGAGTTAACATGTATGTTGTACATGTTATGATGGCAAGTGATTTGCGCCAATGATTCCGAAAAAGGGAACGCATAGAAGTTACTAACATATGTGAACTCTAAAGTTCTGTAATAACCTGAATAGCCCCCGAAAATCCAAACAATAATAAAACTAACATATGACATAATGATGACACATCCTGTTCATTTAAAAGCCGCTATTGAATATATTACGACGTAATTTAAAATGCAGACAAAACTGAACTTAATAAAGTTTTTATTGAACAAGCTTTTGGCCGCCGCAGTTATATTACACGGCTAGTTATACGATCTGGCGACCTTAAAAAAAAGAGCGTATTCCCTGCTGTAAGGCCGGCAACGCATTTCAGTGCCCTCTGGTATTGCAAATGTACATGGGCGGCGGTGTCATTTACCGTCAGATGAGCCGTTTGCTCGTTTGCCTGCTATAACATAAAAGAGTGAAAAAATCAAGTATATAACTGCACTAGAATCCATCATTATCATAAACCTAGTAGCTAACTGTTCTCGAAACACTCAGGAGCGGGCTCAATTGTATTTGAGGAATGGAGTCTTCGTGCTCTTTGAGCTCATAATTGACGACCTATTTCTTCATCATTAGTTTTTTTCTGTTTTTTTTTTCGGAATGACTTATCGCTGTTGGCCCCAGGTGGCCTTCACCGGACAATTGGCTAGCGCAGATGGTTCTCAGCCCAAAAAAATATGCAATGAGCACAAGGGTGTCCCAGATTGGGACGCACTTTATCATCAGCTCATTGAACGTCTCCATCAAGGGGCACGAACTCCTCTATATTACTATTATTTCGTCGCAACAGGCAACGACGCCATGAGCCCGGAAAATGAAAACACAGAACCCAGTAATGGTGTAATATGTCTCCAAGACAGTGGCAATATTTATATACACGTACACCTATCCATTTCAAAGCAGGTAGGTACTTAAAAATATTATGTCAGCAAAATTATTTGCAGTGTCACTCTTTCTGGAGAAAACGACCACATAACAAGTTCTAGAAAAATGAAAGTGGGTGGTATTTTCAAACTAAAATAGCCTTCCGTCGTATTAAAATATTCTTAGCATTATTGCTTATACAGATTTTTAGACGTGGATGATAATTACCAGGCCTAATTTATATAAGTACGAAATAACAGTACAATAAAATACCTACTAAGAATTTTATCTACTAAAATATTACAAAGCAGATGCACAACAATTTTAATTTAAATGAATGCTCAAGTGATTCGTAAAATCGGTTTAGGAACGAAGTAAGGGCGAGGCTCCATTGGTGCGTTGTCACTGCACCGTTTCCCATATATTTTAAAAACATGTCCTCGAGTGCATTGTTTTAACGATTCGAAACGATTCGAAGAACAAGAGACAAGTGGGAGGGAGAGTAATGCGCTACTGTCTTGCTCGAACTCTCCATCTTCGTGTGGTTTTTGGGAACTCTGGATGGCAAATGAAAGGGCCATTAAATTAGGCCCAAAATTTGGACGCGTTACCATATTTACCTTGTGAATCCATATCGACTCAGATTGTTGCGTCGACGTGACGTAACGCAGCGCAACGCACCAATTGGGCTTCGCCCTAAGGCATTTTATTGTAAAGTTTCAATGATGGGAGTAGGAGTAACTTGTAGAAATTAACGAAGGGAAGATCAATTGTCACATATTTTTTATCGGAAATTTGACTTCTAGTACTAAGTTTTGTCTTAAAGTTATTTAAGCAATGTGTTCAATTAATGGTATCGCTGTGCATTGTTAGACATAGGCCTTTCCTATTTTCTACTAGACATGCCGGGTGTTTCGTAAATAGTCAATGAATCAGAGATCATCTAACACTCTGTCGTAGGCGACGTGAGCACTTAATTTCAAACTGTATATTCATAGACGTTCACCACTAGCTTCCGCTTCATAAAATTAACAACATCGAATCAAGTTAATTATTAATGTGTATTGTGCAGATTCAATGCTCTTGATTGGATTAATATCTAGATAGTCGGCCAATAGGGTAACAGGTGTGCGTCGTAGCCTTATAATACCGGTTAATGTTGAACCGGTTTCAAAGCCCGGATTGTGATCGGATCAGTTAACATCCATTCGCTATCCATCACCATAACCAGGTTATCTGGTCGGGGCTCTGCTTACGCTTCTATTTCCATTCCGACGGTAGAACACAACATCAAGTGGTCTTACAGCTTAATAGCTGTTTTATTCCATAAAAACATACAACGTTTAATAAACGCTTGAACAACAACAACGGAATGACCTTGTAAGACTACGTTAAGTTAATCCAGCATCAGATTACTAATTAATACTTGTACGCAAACGCAAGCTGTGCACGTACTCAAGTTAGTAGGAATCTCTTAATTGAAGCAAGATTAATTAAGCTTGGGGCTATATGCCATAAAGCTCATATTACAATGGCACGTTGAAACCGGAAATGTTTACAAACATGCGGCATGCCGCATAACCCATTGCCATTAAAGTGTAGATCTTAATGTAACATCAATAAAAATTTGAGAGAAGGGGGTTAGTATTTACAATTTATAATATAATTAAAACAGTATAATAGCTTAAAACTAATTAACCTATAAAAAGTAAACAGGTGCCCCAGAGAGAAGTTCACCATGGGATAAAGCGAGAATGAATATTTAATCTATACAGTGGAAGTATGAACGCATAAAATAATTCTGACGGACTCCCGCTAATAACATAAGTGCGTTAAAATTTGGCTTATTTTTGTTTTTAAAAACCACAAAATAACAAGACTTTTGGCGCCCATGTGTCAACAGAACCATAGATTATGTTAGGAGCAAAAAAAGGAGCATGGCTTGTGTTGTGAAATCGGTGCAAAACCGCTGTGATTTTGTTCACAAAACCATCCAGAAATTACGTGTCATAGATAAATGAACAATACGATTACATATTTTTAGGTAAACACTAAAATCAGTATTTTTATTATTTTCTTCAAAATATTAAATATCTATTTATTCTTAAAGTTATTATAAGCATCTGACATTTTGGGGACACTTTTTGTGTATTACTGACATACCGTCCGTAAAGTTCTGTATTCAGTGTGTAAAAGGGTAAGAAAAAACCACTCCCACCGCATAAAGTTTAGTGTACACCTCCCCAATGACCCTTATCATAGTAAGCCCATGATACTTGGGATCCGAGTAATTGACGAGTCGCAAGAGCCTTCTTGGCTTTTCGGTATAATTCACAACAAGGTTTGCCTTGAGTACAAAATGGATATGACTTCTAACGTTGTACTTATTCGCTGTAAAGTCTGCTGGCCCTGGAGGATACGGTCGATATCCTGCCACGCAGGAAAATGCAAGTTGATATGTTGCCAGAACATTCAGACAAATAGTTTCAGAGCAATAACCAAGATTTTTCGGCAAGATGCACCGAGTTACGTAAGGTTGGCTTGGGATGGATGCTCAAATATTAATTTATTCTTTACATTTGTGAGAAGGTACCGAGTGACTATAAAATTTCTATGAGCTCTCGTCATCTGAATTTCACATGAAAATGCTTTAATATGTAAAAAAAATATAAAGGAACTTATGATCAAGAATTTATACTCGTGGAAGAAACATTGCCATGAAATCTCGGCATAGATATTTCGGTATTAAGCTAATAAAATAACTTACATAAGCAGTTATAAAACCTTAACAAACTGAATCATTAACTAACTGTTCAATCATTTTCTTGTACCTAACTTTTAAGACATTATCCATTAATAGTTGAACAAAGAAACTACCAAAAAGTTATTACGAAACTTTGGAAACATTGGCCGGACCTAATTGAATTAGTCAAATAATTATATCACAGGTATTAGATTGAATTGTTTTTCCCAGGTAGTTTTACTCATCAACAATTTCAAAAACAGAACTTTCAACACAGATTCCTATTAATAAAGAGTTGATGATTTACTTCCTTGAGAAATTGTTTGTCGTCGGCTGATCACAATATTATATTATAGTGTCTTTCATTTAGTGCCTCGGAGGAGTTAAGTGCTTCCTATTATATTAAAGTATTTTATTTTTTTAATTTAAACAAAATGTGCAAGATGTTATCGAGTTGTTTCATTTGAAAGGCTCAATAATTATATTATAATAATAATGAATAAATTTTAAGTGTCTCCTTAGTCTAGTGGTCACAGCGTTCGGCTGTGAGACCCGGCGGTCGTGGGTTTGAATCCCGTGGGATTCGTCAAATTGTGCGATTTATCTTAGTTTAGTAAGGACATTGCAGACCTGATTGTCCGAATAGAAAGATGATTCCGTGCTTCTAAGGGCACGTTAAGCCGTGGGTGCCGGTTACAATGATGACAGTCTTAACACAGTGGGTTATGGCCTAACCTCCCCATAGCTGTGCTATGTGGGAAGGACTGCACCATGACGTGGGACGTTATAGGCTCACGATGAATTGAAATCTATTTTAACGATACTTTATCAGGTAAATAATAACTTATATCTAAGAAGGAAAAGATCACGAAAAAAAATAGGTGCGTGATAAAATAATTTACCTAACCCTTAATACAAATATACTATAGTAAGGGTACAATGAATTGTAGTTTAGGATACTATACGCTATAACAGCCATTATTACATTTTATTTATAAGGTAGAAATTGTGTTGTCTATGGAACAAGAATCGATTGTATCACGTAGCCGTAAAGTTCATTTCGAATTGACGCATGTTGAGCCGGTACCAAACGAAACGCGGGTGAACTAAAATATATCGGAAATTTATCCTAATGTGATAGTGAAGTAACATTGTATGGTACCCCCATATTTCACGGCAGGTCAATGAACGCTTCTTTTTAACCCTCTTCACAAGAAAACTCTTACTAGATAATTGGAGGAATACCTTTTCAGTATGTTTAGTTGCCGTTTTCTGTCATTCTCAACAAAGCTTAGGAATTAGTAACCGTCAAAAATATTTCGTAGGTATATGTTATGGTACGTGGCGGGATTTGAACCTGCGCCCTTCAGATAGAAAGCAAAAGTCCCAATCCAGGTCTTTTGTTATCCACTTGTAAGGTATTGTATAGGATTCAAATGTTCAGACCTCTAGACTAAACAATCTGCAAGATCTCGACGCTAAACATTCATTTTAGACCTCTTTTTTTTTCAATTAAAAGATAGTCTTAAATGAAATTGCGTAAATAATTTTTAATTATACTTTATTTATCCCGACGTTTCGGCCGTCTGGTTATGGCAGATAAAAATATAATTGTCACCACCCCTACTTATAATTTAGGGCACGAAAGAGGCGGCTTATGGACAAAACGTTTAACTGACAACGGGCTGCTTCGCCTTCTCATCTATACATATTTATAAATAAAATAAATGTGTCTGTTATATTGAAATAACCATTCTTTCTTTGTGCATATAAAAGTTGTGTATGTGCCGTATATGTGATACGCTACATACACCAAAACAATTTTTTTTAAAGTTTTGTCTGTCTGTTTGCTCCGGCTAGTCTCTGAAACAGCTATACCGATTAAAACGCGAAAATTTCTGTATAGAAATTTTCAGCTAAAACAGTTGGCAGCACAGTAATGTTCTGCCAACTGTCAAGGTGGTGGGGGTGGTAGAGTTGTCGCGTACACGCGCGTTGAGTTATAATTTTCTTTTGTGACAGTGATTAATTGATTATGTATATCTTAAACCATTTTCTTATTAAAATTCAGATGTTTTAAGGATTTTATTGGTCGCAGAGCGTCGGTGGCTCAGTGGTGTGGACTGTCGCCTTTCTACCGGGAGGGCTGGGGTTCAAATCCCATCAGTACCAATGTATTCGTATTTTCGAAAATATATGTACGTTACCGACGCTCTTACGTGAAGAAAACATCGTGAGGAAACTTCATGCACCGCCTGCGAAGATATATCGAAGGTTGTGTGTGAAGTCTCCAACCGCACGGGCCCGCGTGGACGACTAAGGCCTAATCACCCTATACGGTAGCTCGTGCCCCTCGTGGGACGTTAATGAGCTGATGATGATTGGTCGCACACACTATTGACTTACAATCAGTTTGCATAGCCAGAATGTATCAAAAATATACTATTTTTTTAATACCTCAATAATCTTTGACTTTATGACTTAGTTAAACAATAAAAACTAACTAGATGCATTATCTCACTCAAAACGTGCAAGAGGCAAAAGTCTGCCACCGCGTCCACTTGGCACAATTTTATTCCTAACACCTCGCTCGCTACATGCCATAGTGAATTAGTATGATCGTGCTCTTTATTTTGTACTCTTTCTATGATGAATTAAAAGTCAAATTTTTAATGACCAATTTTATCCAAGCACATAATATGTGATAAGCGGCTCGGACGTTTTTTGGTTGATATTTCTTCGTGATTGTATATAGTTACTTTGTTTATCTAAGCTTTACGAGTATAGTGAAGGTATTATCATCAATTGTTGCGTTATAAGTATTGTTACTAGAGCGCCGACGAAGGAATTTAAAGTGTCCAGTGTATAGAATATCTGCCACAACTGCTCTTATGTAATAGCATCGACTTTCATGTAAACATTACTATTTATATGAAATGTAAAGCACAACCCAAAATTCTGCTAGATTTAGAGAAATACCACTGGCCTAGACTCCCTTTAAAATTTCGATGGATTCCTTAATAGGATTTTAGCGAAAAGAAAGAAGAAGACACATCAAAGCTCTATTACTTTTCAGCTGTTTTTTTTTTATTTCTTTGGACAATGGCCAAATATTTTTTTATCCTCAGAGATTTAGCCATATTGTGTGATGTGGAACTGATCTAATTTTTAATTCTGTTAAATAATCATACTTCATTGAATGTTGTTCAAAAAATGTTTTTAATCGTAAAAACTATATTTTATCTTATATACTAACACAACGCTGCAGTTTTTTTGTAAATTTTCTCTACCTTTCAAAATATACGACCCATATTTGTCTGTTTTCTAGGCCCTCGTCATTACCATCATTAATGGAGATTGACCGAATCTGAGCTCCAGCCGTTTGTCATGTGTCTGCGAGAAACGTTAGACAGAATACTTTGGTGTTGCTACGGGTAAAAAATAAAACTTGCCGAAAATGTTAACAAAACACCGGGTACACTGGAAATTAATTGGGATTTGCTTGTTTGGCAGAAAACAAAAATAGTGTTGTTTGTATCTTTTTCGTTCTGTGTTTTATCTTCATTACGTGATCTTTCTTGTAAATTTTGTACTGTGGTATCATTGTTAATAGGATATCTGGCGCAAAATGGGTATATCTCTATCAAATAGTGGACTGCTGTAGTTTAGCAGATTAAGGGTCTAGATGGTTCAGATCGACTTTATTTTTAACTAAATATGAAATGCACTTAGCTACAATGCATTTAACAAAATTCATATGACAATGATGAAAGGTAAACATTTGAGAGATTATGAATTTCGAGAAATTTCGGCATGAATAGATCGGCTCAAGCGAAATACCACTGCCACGCAAAAAACCTTTGCTTGTTGTTAAACGTTCGTGTATCTATAAGTGACTGTGTCATTTTACATCATGGGCTCGTTAGCATACATCATCATCAGCTTATGAAACGTCCCCACCGAGGGGCACAAACCTACCCGTATAGGGTGATTAGGCCTTAGTCGTCCACGCCGGCCCAGTGCGGGATGGACGACTTAATGCACAACCTTTGAATCTCTTCGCAGGCGAGCGCAGGTTTCCTCACGATGTATTCCTTCAACATAAGAGCGTCGGATAACGTACTCAAAAATCCGAAAACATATAGGTACGTGGCAGGATTTAAACCTGCATCCTCCCGGATGGAAGGCAACAGTCCACACCATTGAGCCACCGACGCTCGTCTTACGAATGAAATAAATTAAATAATGACTAACTCCTTCAGGCTACCAACTGTAAACTGTCCAATCATTGCTTATACTCTGTTATATTTATCCATATACCTACACCATTATTATGCAAATTGAACACTTCCTGACAAACGAACATCATACATTTGTATCATGCTCCGTCGGTTCCCAGCATGTATAATGTCAATCCAAATTAATGCTCCGTATAAATTTAATGGAATCCTTAATTCTGTATTGTGAAGCGCTTATTGATATTAATTTCGAGCGTTAAACCGTAGACGACGAGTTTCGCGGCTTCATTATACCTCTTCCTTCCGTATTAGATCTTTGACCATAATTGACCTTTCATACGTGACATAAGGTACGTATGGATGGTCAACAATGTTATCTCTGAGAGGGCAGAGAGTAGAAAGAAAGAAAGAAAGAAAAAAAATCTTTATTCAAATAAATCTGTTACAGATACTTTTGAATCGTCAATTGTTATTATTATCATATTTTTTGTGACTCTACCACCGGTTCGGAATAAGTAGGATCTTCGAGAAGAGCCGGCAAGAAACTCGAGTAGAGAGTAGTGTTGCCAGATCCGATTTGTTTTAATCGGGGTACGAGGTAAAAAAGTCGGGATTTGAGGTTGCAGACATGACAGGCAACAATAAAAATTTGACGTGCCATTTTAACTTTAACAGTGATGTAATGAGTACAAGCTACGTAGCGTAAATATATATATATTTCATGAAACATCTAATTTTCTTCTTAAATTAATCGGGACATTTAGCGTCCCGATCGGGACGTATCCTCAGACCTCTGAAAATCGGGACGTCCCGCGCAAATCGGGACACCTGGCAACATTAAAAGAGTGGGTAGTAGACTGGGCACAAAGGTTTAAAATGTGTTATTTATGTTTAAAGGAAAATCATAAATAAACCATTATTAACCATGATCCGAGTAACCGTGAACAAAAGGATAACTCCTATGACTAAAAATAAAGAGTTGATTATGATTAACTAAAACGCAAATAATAACGCAATCGATTTGTATTTCAATGTTTATATAAACATTGAAATTCAATTATATATTTCAAATATATATTTGAAAGCAAATAAGCATTCTATCCTCACTACCAAGTAGTAAAAAGGTCACTTCTGCCCATGAATATTTACAAGATATTGCGTCCAAAAAATAATTTGTCAGCTTTTAAAAAACTATAGGTACTAATTGTTAACGGAAACCCGTTTTATTTGTTAAAGAATTATAAGCTCCCCATTGGCAGTGATGATGTGATACCGCCGCCTATAAACATTCACAAGACAGTATTTATTAAAACTTGTCAACACTTACTAAGTTTATGCCCTTTTCAAGCACTTTAAAGTGTACATAAATCTGTAAACTTTTAAAATAGAGAATAAATATATAAGACAGTATATATGACTATATAACTCACTAAATACGTCAACAACACGTTGAAAACACTGAAAATTGGATTGGAGAATATAAAAAATTTTTAAAGCAAATTATGTCACGCGTGTGCATATTCATATAAATTTCCACCAACAGCACTAATACAGTTTGTTGAATTACAATTAGAAAATTTGCCGAATTGCCAGATTTTTTCTTCTGCTCGTACTAAAATAAATGTATGCAAAGATTGTGTACAAATTAAGTCCACACGTGCGGAAAAAGTAAAAGCCTGTTAGAGAACGTATATAAAGTGCTAGCGAGGGCTTCTCGGCCTACTTATTCATCGTATTAATACATCTGTACTTCGGTGTGGGCCTCAATTTTAAAATGCGCTTATATGGTCATTATTGTGTCTCAATAGAAAAAAATGCATTCATTCGTTCTGGTTTATGGTACATTTTAATTGGTAATACCATGACAAAATTTATTCTACTATATAAGTAACATTTAAAACCTTTCACCAATGATATTCTGTATATATAAAGGTAGATATGCCATCCGTGCCTCAAAAACGAACCGCTGAGAGAGTACAGTTTGTACTCTTTTGTTTAGGTAAATGTGTTCGAAATTCGAAATATGTGTATGTGTGCTGTCACTGCATTCAAAACACTTTTTTCGATTGTTTTGTGAGCATATCATGAATCAATACATTTTAAAATCATAGCCTTTAACATCAAAGTTGTACCGGGATATCAAATTAACAGTTGAATTATAAAGTATTGTAATGGTACCGTAATATCAAATTAGTGGAATTAAGACAACCTTAGGCCTTAGTCGTCCACGCGGGCCCAGTGCGGATTGGACGACTTCACGCACAACCTTTGAATCTCTTAGTAGGCGCGCGCAGGTTTCCTCATGATGGTTTTCTTCTCCTGCATTGCTGTAAGATCCTTACCATACGGTTAATCGGAACTATCATCAGTTACCTTGGCTTGAAAACTATGACAACAGAGGATATTTCCAATCCATATGTTTTTAATTTTTATTTTATTTTATTTTATTTACCTTGTGGCAAATGGCTTTGTTGCCCATTTTATAATAAGTATTATCGCAAAAAGGGAAAACAGGGCAAGTCTTAACTTTTAGCGTAAAAATGTTAAGCCCTTGTATCAAGCAATTTCACTGCCCGTCCCTTCAACCCGGAACGCAGCTCTAGGTACTAAAAAAACATAAAGTTGAGATTAACGTACACAATTACAAGACTTTATTCACGACCACAAAGCCTAGAATACAGCTACATGGTGAAGCTTTCTAAGGATCAAACTTACTTACCTGGAGTTTCTAATCAGTGTTGCCACCTGAGTTTTCGAAAAAGGGATACTAGGTTACTAGTTGGTAGACTCGATACTGATTCGCCTAGGTAGCCACCACTAGGTAGTACCACTGCAGTGCCAAATATCTCCCGTGAAACAGGAGTGTTATGCACTTCTGTGTTTCGGGATGAGGGCACTGTAGCTAGTGAAATTACCGGGTATAATAGACCTAACATCTGTGGTCTCGGGTGTAGGGCGCAGTGCGGCATTGAAGGAGGATAACTGTCTATCAGTTGTTGGTCTTCTTTAATTCCGCTCTGTCATGGTCTGGCGTATCACTTACCATCAGTGAGCGCACAGACCGTCCTGTACACTTATAACATAAAAAAAGGCTTTTTGAGAAGTTAAAAAGAGCTAGAAAGGGCTAGATTGAGCGTCAAACGATGTTTTGTTATAAAAATTCATCTCATAAAGCCGTTTTTTTAGCGTTTAATAAAAAGGTCATCATGACCGATGAAATAGTAAAGATGTACTTGTTAGCATGTCGAAAACAATATAATGTGGTAATATTTCAAGACAGTGAAAAAGAGCTACATTGCTCTTTTCGGGCTATATCGTTAAAAAAGGAGTTCACCTATACTAAAAAGTGCTAGATCTAGCTACAAAAGGGCTAAGGTGGCAACACTATTTCTTATCCACTGTTGTTTTATGTTACGACCGCCACGGATTAATGTGCCCGAAACAAAGACTTTTCTGCTAATCAGGTCATTCGCCTGCAATATACTATCTAAACAGGAACCGCATGAACCTACACTTACTTTTACATTGCGTATGTTTTAAAATTAAGAACCAATGATATTCTGTATACATAAAGGTAGATACGCCATCCGTGCCTCAAAAACGAACCGCCAAAGAGAATACAGATTATAGGCTTTTGTTTAGGTAATGTACGCTCATAAGAAATATGTGTATGTGTGTTGTACAACACTTTTTTCAATTGTTTGTAAGCATATCACGAATCTATACTTTTTTACATCATTGTTAAGAACGACCAGTTTGTTCAACAGCACAACAACATCGTGTCAGTTGGAGTGAATTTCATTCATAATCACGTCGATCGCTACATGTCATAGTGACATAGTAGTAAGCTCGTACTTTGATTTAGTACATTTTGATGACGCGTTAAGGTCTAAATTTTTTGGTCAACGTATGTGACCGTGCTTGTGCATCTAATTTATTGTTTACTAAAATTTGCAGATATAGAAAAGTGATAGACTTGCCCATGACAGATTCAGTGATGAAGGAAACCGATGAATGTTAATTACTACTACTTCAAGGGTTCCGGTTCCCCGAGCAGCAAACATTTGTGTGCATGAACAAGTCTGTATATATTTATTGGTCTGGGTGTTTATATGTATAGTATGTATGTATTTACCAAAAACATATATATTAGTATTTATCCGTTATTTAGAACCCGTATTACAGGCTTATGTTAAGTTTGAGGCTAGTGGGCGCTGTGTGTATGCCAGTGGTTATTATTTATCATACCTCTTCTCCGGGGAGCGAATACAGAAAGATTATAAAGTATAAAGGAACGAATTCCAAAACCTTTCATGGCACCAGTTACCCCAATAGCTGCTGAAACCCTGTGAGGATCAAGTTGCGATCTACCTCTGAATTAACTTAACACTTAGGATATTAGACAACGGCGGCAGATAACTCTTATCATCGACTTTTGAACCTATATTTATGTATTATGTTAATCTATAGAATATCAAGTTAGTCTAAGTTATCGGTGTTTAATGTTTAAGTTACAATTGGAATAGTTTCATTGCGTTAAACTATCTCTGTTAGCTGATGACCGGGTTGGGACGATATTGAGTTCAGATTAATTTCACAACTATCCAAGTGTTACGTAAATCAGCAAAGTCGCTTCAGCATTTCATTTCTTAACTAGCTTTTGCGCGCGGCTTCGTTCGTGTGGAATAGATATTAATTTAAATCAAATGATTTTCAAGGCAATTTATTTTGTTTTAATTAAATACTTGTGATTAACGTATTTATTTGGATAAAAATTAGTATTACGTTTATGAAAATACTCAGAAAAGAATGCATTATTTTAAAACATTTTTGAGCAAAAAAGGTTATAGTGAGCTAACCTTAAAACATAAATTAAAATAGGCTGTAGGGACTTTATTAGAACTTTAAAGGAACAATAATGACAGCAGTCATGAGTATAGCGTAACTAACAGTTCACGCAGCGCACACAGCGGAAACTTTGAGTAGAGAAAAAAATCCCCTGATTTTGAATCATTATTCCTTGTTGCTCCGGTCCTATTGTTCTTAGTGTGATAATAACCTCTAACCTCAATAAATAAGCTTTCTAACACGGAAATTATTTTTCAAATCGGATTAGTAGTTCCTGAGATTAGCGCGTTCAATTAAAAATACTCTTCAGCTTTATAATATTAGTATATTCGCTTAGTCTGAATACGTATTAATCTTTACAAAACACAATGCTAAATTATATGCAAAATGATGAAGTAATTCGTAATAAGAATGTTAGTAGAATAGCCTAAAAAGAAGACAATATATTATTTTCCACAACATTCTATTTTTTAGCACAGTGAGGACATAAAAGCCAGTGAAATTACTGAGTATCGTATCCCTAACATCTGTCAGTCCATGCGACAGCTGCAAATACGTATTGACAGAAATTCAATACTGTCTACAGTGTTGTTTTCTTTTATTAAAGATTTTATTAAAGATGGTAAAAAAAGCCTGTGAGAGATGCATTATTATGCATCTCTCACAGGCTTTTTTTACCATCAAGTGATCAAATTAATCGTCGTGTTACTTCATAACATCAAAAAATTACCTTAACGATTTCTCTGAAATGTGGTTTCATAAATTTTATCAGGAATGTGATTTACAACCAAATTTCCTACGTGCCGTGTCGACCCCTATTAGCTATGAAAATTGGCGAAAAAAAAGGAAATTTGCGCAAGCGTGTCTATAAATGTTTTACCGTGTAATATTTTGGAAGCAAATAGCAATTAATCTTACTTATTTATTTGCTTTCGATTTGGCATGATCATTACAACTCGCTGGAAACCACTGGCGATGAGGAATATAGTTTTCAAGAAAATAGTGTAGAAAGTATGTTCACTGGGTCGCAGATTTTTCCGCCAATGAAAATTTTCTTAACTTTCCCCCGACACCTTGGCTCTGAGGAGATCGAGACGTTACATGCCGTACATTGAAGAAGTTTTCCCAAATTATAAGAGGCCTTCTTTAAGTGGATAGGAAAACTTGATTCTAGGGACTTAGGCTATAAGTTACCTGGGGGGTTGCACCATCTCTTAAAACAGTGTAACTAAAGGGTGTCCCAAAATTAACGCAAGATTTGAATTAAATAGAAAACACAGTCCTTTGATTGTAATTTTTTTATTGATTCATAAAGTACATAGAATAGGGTTATTTATGGAATAACACATCGGGCAAATGGCCTCCGCGGCTTTGCATACACATACGCACTCGTTTGTCGAAATTTTCCATGACCGTTCTGCATAAATGTGGCTGAATTTCGTTGATGCAACGTTGAATCTCCTCCTTTAATGCACACGTAGTTGTGGGCTTTTTGACGTAGACCTGTGATTTTAGATATCCCCATAAAAAAGAAATCTAATGGTGTTAAATCACACGATCTAGGGGGCCAATTCTGATCACCGAAACGAGAGAGTACACGACCTGGAAATGTCTCATGCAATAATTGAAGTGTTTCACGGGCTGTATGGTATGTGGCACCGTCTTGTTGAAACCACATATTAGCCACATTCATATCATCCAATTTCGGCAAAAAGAACCGTGTTATCATGTCGCAATATCGAGCAGAAGTAACAGTCACTGCTTGACCAGCCTCATTTTCAAAAATTATGGTCCAGTTATGCCTCCAGCCGAAAATTCACACCAAACTGTGACACGTTGTGGATGCATTTGTTTTTCGACAATCACATGTGGACTTGTTTTTGGACGACCAGTGTGTTTGGCGTCTCCCACGGATCCTGTCTCTCGTTTTCAATTAATCGCTTCACAGTTGACGAAGTTAAAACACTATTCCGACCATATTTTGTATGAAATTTTCGAACTACGGCCGCCAAGCATTCATTATTTTTGAAATATTGCTCAACAATGAAGACACGTTGTTCTATTGCGTAACGCTCCATTTTTACTAACCCTAAACTGTCAACTGTCGATTTATTTTGTTTTTAGGGTTGGCAACACTGTACTGCATAAATGGCGGCAAATTCAAATCTTGCGTTAATTTTGGGACATCCTTTATATAATTGTCATACTGTTTTAAGGAGTTTTATGATGGTAGTAAGCCCCCTAAAATGCACTAAACGAATGAAAATTTACTCTTAACATGATCAAGTTCAATAGTGCTTTTTTGCTATTCCACATAGCTCGTATGTTTCTAATTTGTGTGTAAACAACAAAGCTTATTGTGTTTAAGACCTATTTTTAAATTCGACATATTCATAATACCCATACGTACATATAAGTAAACGAAAAGCCAATAGTGCAAATAGTTCTATTGTCTGTCGGTGGAACAAAGTTGTTTAGTTCTTTATACACAGTTTTTTAGTCGTATGTGTAAGTTATTACCTAAAACTGTACATTCTTCGAAGAGGGTTGCGGCCTTAGGGACTTAACGTAGCCGACAGCGTGTAACCTTACTAGACTGACTTACAGGAAAACATTTCTGAAATACCTTGTTACAATGTAAAAGTTTAAACGTACTGAATGTTCAAAATGTTAACTTCTATAAAAATAATGTGTTTATTTTAAACTTGCTTCCATTTAGATGTATCATAAGAAGAATAAATCGTAATGTTTAAAGCGCTTTCCAAGAACGCGAACAGCCATGTTTTAAGCAAGCTTAAGTAGAATGGACCTGAATCAAACGTTCTATCATAAACAGTTTCCTTTTAAGTGGAAATATGCAAAACAAATTTAATTATTAAGGAATTAAGAAAGTTCAAAGATACCTTTGAAGGGTGACAAATATTTATATCGTCTTGAAAATGTTAAATAACTGTAACAAGCGGGAAAATAACTAGCCAATACAAATTAAAAAAATTAAAAGAAAATACAAAAACAGGGTTGCGTTGTTATATTTATCACTTAAATATGAATTAATTGCAATCCATCTACGGCAGCAATTTAATCAATAACTCAATTTTTCACGTAGATTAAATTTCATCTTAGATGTCGTTTATTGCAAACTGCCTACTGAACCACTTATAACAAAATTATTTTATATACGAGTATTACTACTTTACCTTGTTATTAAATTATTCTATGACTTCGATAAATTAACGGTATTGCGCTTCCTCAATGATGTTAAAGGTATAGATTCGTGATATGCTCACAAAAATCCGAATAGTGTTCCTAATGCAATGACAGCACACATACACATATTTCGAATGGGCGTAAATTACCTTACCAACCAAAGAGCCCACAACTGTATTCTCTTTGGCAGTTCGTTTTTGAAGCACGGGTGGCGTATCTACCTTTCATCATCATCAACTCATTTAACGTCCCCGCCGAGGGGCACGAGCCTACCCGTATAGGGTGATTAGGCCTTAGTCGTCCACGCGGGCCCAGTGCGGATTGGACGACTTCACACACAACCTTCGAATCTCTTCGCAGGCGTGCATGATGGTTTCCTCACGATGTTTTCCTTCACCGTAAGAGCGTCGGATAACGTACATATATTTTCGAAAATTCGAAAACACATTGGTAAGTGTCGGAATTTGAACCTCAGCCGTCCCAGTAGGAAGGCGACAGTCCTTTATACTTTATAGAACATAATTTATACTACATAGAACAAAATTTTTTAAGTGAGTAATTGTGGGTTATTTTACGTACCTATATGAGTCATTCCTTGATTTTTACATATTATAATTAACTATCTATGTTAAACCTGTTCTCATAGTTTCTTAAATACCTCACTTGCATGGTATTACAAAATGAAAACTAATAGGTAGCTCCTTCGAACTACGGAAATGTATTTTTGTGTATCGGTCTATGTGGTGTGTTGATTAAGGAATCGGCTACTTCACTCACCAAGGGTTGGATCCCCGTGCAGTACTAACATGTGTGTACATCGATGTCTGTTTGTATTGGTCTGAGTATTATTTATATATTTTTTCTCACTGACGATTCAATATACTCGTAAGAATTCGTCATGTAGTACAAGGTATTTGCTTAAATTTACAAAATGGGTTTGTGTTTATATCTATGGAGATAAATTTATTCATATATAATGTAACTGCAAAAGAAACGCTGTAAATTACATTCGCTATTTGTCTTAACGATCTCTGGTTTGGTGGCGAGCCACTTCACGCTCAGACCGTTTATTTCCTGGGTGAATTTCTCAAACTTTGCTAAAATAAATATTTACGTAAAGTCTTACGTAGGGCAACCCTCTTCTGTTTATGATTGTTTTTAAATAACAAAATTGGTTTGCACAACTTCCTTGTTAGCTGGTAACGGTTCGTTAAACTCTAAAAGACGTCGAACCCGCGTTCCAATCTTTGTTTTTACACTTCGAAACGGTCTGTGATTGAATTATTCAAATTGTTTTGAGCTGCAATTCGAGATCTAATAGCTCCAACTTTTGTGAGAAGTCGATAAAAAGTTTAATATTAGTTCTTGTACTTTTTAAGTACCTATAGGAAAATCCTTTAATTATGAAAGTTCTTATTCTGATGCGAGTCAACTGTCCTAATATTTGTTGGTTTCCATACAAAAATGGCCTAATTTTGACACTTTTGTTGTCAGCAAGACTGCGTCCGAATTTTTCATACTTCCATGTATCAAGCATATTTTATAATCATTTATTTACAAAATATTGTGAAAATGACCTCCAGAACTGACGTCGGTTGTAAGATAATTTAAACTTTCAGTATTACCTTCAAATAGATCAGTCCAATGTAGATATAAAGCTTCGGCCTGCTTCAAATAAACGATTAGTGTTAAGATGATCAAATGGTTCCATTAACTAGTTAATTGGAAATATTCAATTCACCTTAAGCTATAGAATTAATAATGGTAAACCCAACATTTATTGGGTCTGGGTGTTTATATACCTTAAAATTGTTTAGTTTTTGTATTTATACTGTCATCAATTGTTTGTTACCGTCTTAACTGCTTCTGTGTTCTAAGGTTAGCTTAGTTTAGTTAGTTCGCCTGATGGTAACCGATTACATTGGCCTACAATAACCCAAACTTACAGTAATTCTAAAGTGGGACCACAATTTCCAACTTGTTCCATGTTTGGTTTATAAAGAACAGCGTAACATTAATCCATCTAATATGGTGACAATACAGAAGAAATTGGAGCATACTTCCTCTAGAGAAATTAAAGCATCATTCCTTAAATGCCTACCCATCCACGCCTTGAAAAGGCCCAGTTATGATTTTTACTCTTCAAGGAGGTAAGTGAACTGCGGATCAGCAGATGCAACTTGGAAGATCAGCGTCCCAGTATGCTTACATGACGTGACATCATGCTGAGTACGTATACGGTGCTAACATTTACCTACTTCTACTCCTGTTGTGTATTTAATAAAAAAAAATTTAGTGTACTGAAATAAAATAATTTAAAACACACTGAACGTTTATCACTCTTTATGTCCAATTAGCTTAATGCAATTCAATTGAGATGACATAAACGTAAAAGGTATACTTATTACGTCACTCATACAAGCTATTTAATTTAAGTACGCAGGAATTTTATTGAATTGTATTTGTAGGTGCACCAAATATTATTTTTTTTATACACAGTTACCAAAGCATCTAGATGCCTGATGAGACGCCTGAAACGCCAGAGGCATTACGAGCAAATGCGCGTTGCCAACCATTTAAAAGATAACAAGCAACTCGCTTATTTAAAGGACTCCATACTGCATGCCCCTGGGTAAAACTCGGCAGAGAGCTCTCTCCACAATCAGAGCATTAGGAGTAAAATTCTCTGGAACTATACGACCATTAGGGTTCTAATGTGTGAGGCTGAAAACCTTGACATAGCGTGCGGTGCAATTATATACAAGCTGTGGGAAATGATCAAGCAACATATCCGCAAGAATTACTTTGCAGTTTATGTTATAAAAATATTTTTTTGAAAAAAATACCGACTTTCAGCTAAGAAGATAAAAATAAGCTTTATAATTTTGATGTCGGTGCTAAACTACTTAATATTATAAAGCAAAGAGTTTATGTGGCACCGACATCAAAATTGTGAAAGTTTAATTTTAACTTTTTAGTTTGAAGTCGGTGGTTTTGTATTAAAAATATTTTCTTCACAATTTTTAGTGATTCCTAAAGAAATAATCACTGGAATAAATATACTGTAGTACTTAGTCTCTCTGAGCCGATTTTAAAAGTTTTTTTTCTCTGGTTTACCTTCATCAAACTCTAACTTCCTTATCTTGGAACCAATTCTGAACTATCCTCTTTCAAACAAAATAAAAGAATTGTCAAATCGGTCCATAAACGACGGAGATATCCACGAACAAACACCAAAAAGAGTTGCTGTCCGCGATTTCTCTGGTCTCCATTATCAGACCCTGACTTCCTTATCTTGAAACGACCTCTAAAGTATCACCTTTCCAACAAAAAAAAAATCATCAAAATCATAAAAGACGAAGATATTCGCGAACAAACACAAAAAAGCGGTATATACGGTCGAATTGAGTAACATTCCTTTTTGAAGTAGGTTAAAAATGAATCACTGCGCAGTTATTGAGGCACAATAATTAGGAACAACAATACCCTTCAACTTAGAATAAGATTTTTCTTTTAAGGAACCGACTTAGACGACCTGCACACATTCTCTCTTAAGCTAAATGTTTTGGAAACTGGAAGTAAATAATACATATTATTTAATCTGTGATAATACTTTGTTGTGAGTTCAAAGAAAATTATATTTAATCTGTCATTGTTACACAATTTCTTTTCCTCGGGGAGGGGAAGCCATGTCAAAATAGGTAAAGGGGTCGCATGTCAAAAGGAGCCTTTTGGCACTGGAAGCCGGAAATCAACGATTGTTCTTTATAAATTAACGGCGTTTTGAGAAATCAGGGCACGTCCTGTATTTAATCATCTATAAAAATATATGCATTGTTACAAAACTACAAACATTAAAAACGTGACAATTTGTAGAGTGTGGATGTATTTTGATTACTCTTTTACTACAAACATTAATTGAGTTGATATTGATGAAAATATAAAATATTTCAACAATTCAAAATAATACAAAGGTAACTCAGAATTCTTATGTCTATTATCCCAGTATTTAACGTCAACTTCTTGGGTTCAACGATTCTGATAGATAACTAGTTTTTTTTTATAATGAAATTATTAGTATTCCAAGTAATGGTTCTCAAAAGCCAACCTTACCTGAAGTATATTCCAAAACAACGTACGTAGCTTTGACAATTTTCGACCCCCGCCAAATAAAGTTAATTCAGTCTATATATGATAAAAAATATCATAAAGTATTATGTTTATGTGATTTTACCATAATTTTCCGCTTAGATCGTGATCGCTCGTTATTTCATCCTTACGTAAATGTTAACCTTCTTGCGTTAAATTCTAACGAACCCGGTAATATAATATAGTCCTTAAATCAAGAACACTTCAAAGAACGGGAGAGCAAATAGGAATACAAAAGAGTATAGCAATTTGAAATATTCTGGGTGAAACGCACCATCCGTCCGTTAAAAGCATTGGTAGCTCATTGGTGTGGACTGTTTCCTTCAGATCTGAAGGGTGCAGGTTCAAATCTCGCCACGTATTAATGTATTTTGACAAATATCATTATTCGATTAATATTTGCCCTTTCTTCATTAGGATTTTTAAAATCCTTGCTTTAAATATGTGATTGTGATATTTGGCAAAATTTTTGTGATATTTTATCAGAAAGAAAGACAAATATATCTATAAATTAATGGTTACAGTGAACATATTATACAACACAAGTATTGAGCCAATGTCACGTAACCACACCAATCATAATCAAGACGAAGACAACAAACTTAAGTAATTGATGTTATTTTTATTGGTTTGCCTATCTGGCCGTCACCATTAGGCTATAACATCCCACTGTGGGGCACAGGCCTCTGATCGCTTTCTCCCTAATCCCGCTCTTACGGCACCCACGGGAAGAGTAGAAGCAGTGGTTACAATGGAATTCTAAACCGCCGTCACCTCACCTTAAGGAAACACGGTATGAATGACGAACATATTCAGCTATAACACAACTAAATACCGGTTACATAACCTATAAAACCTTATCTTCCTAATGTTCAAGTCAATCCACTTAAACGAAGCTTAAGTTCCGAAGAGAAACGTTAAATGATTACACGCAAGAAATGCCGAAGGTTTCATAACTTTTGCCAGCTGTCTCCAAGATGGATGTGGAGAAATTTCCATGTTTCTGTGAAAAAAATAGGAAATATTCTTAAATATGAAGTGAATATCATATTATACTCGTTGCGGAATTATTTTTATAAAATTTTATAAAAATGGCCCCTCCATTTCAACAAAGAGCTTGTATTGTGGGTGAAAGAATGGAACCTATGTTTCATATTTTTAAAAAACATTCATGTAACAACAAAAAATCTAACAAACAAAACCAAAACAAATGATCTAGGATCTGACATCTTAAAAATAAGTTTCTCTTATCGAAGGGTATAAGTATGGGCTAACATTTAATAACCTTCACAGATAATAACTGTAATCCGTCAAAAACATAATGAAGACAATAAAAATCAATGATCCACATATCAAATGTTAAGCAGAGTACCGAATAATTATTCAAAGTTAGGGTTTCTAAGAGTTTTAATTATTCTACATGTCTGAGCGTCAATTGTGTTACAAAAGTTTTCTCTTGTGAGTAGCTAAAGTAGGTACTTCAATTCCATATTTATTTCTTTCAACAATATTAAAATGAAATGTTATTTATGACATTGGACAACACATAGACCTTGTTGGATACTAAAACAATATATAGGACGATGCTACTTAATATGTTCATTTTTTTAATTCGTTGAAATTCACACTGCTTCTAGCGAAAATTTAAGTAAGAAGCTCACAACGGATAAACATACTTTAAACCTTTTAAACTTCATAATAGATATATAAAGAAACATCCAGACCAAATATCTATGGTTATGCACAAAAAATACTGTCCAGAGATCGTACCTGGAATTCTTAGGCAAATAGTCGACTTCTCAACAATACCTTCAGATGCATCATCATCATTATCAGCTCATTAAATGTCCCCACCGAGGGGCACGAGCCTACCCGTGTAGGGTGATGAGGCCTTAGTCGTCCACGCGGGCCCAGTGCGGATTGGACGACTTCACGCACAACCTTTGAATTTCTTCGCAGGCGTGCATGAAGGTTTCCTCGCGATGTTTTCCTTCACCGAAAGAACGTCGGATAACGTACATATATTTTCGAAAATTTGAAAAATTGGTATGTGTCGGGATATGAACTTCAGCCCTTCCGGTAGGAAGGCGACAGTCCACACCATTCAGATGCATATTTGGTATAAAATGTTTTAAACCCTTCTTATGTTTTAAGGATGTAGATGTTGTTATCTGATGCCATATGCATCAGTAGATTAAGAAGTCAACAAAGTTTTTATAATATATGAATTAATTCAAGCTGACTTTAATTGACTGTTTTGCATTAAATTTAGTAAAGCCTACTTTAATACGGTTTAAAACTTTTACAGTAGTCGGCATTTCTTATAATAACAATGACTTGTTTAGAGATAATTGTACGCGATCAGTTCAAAATATGCAAATCAAGATATTTTGCTATGATTGAATATTGATTTATTCCCGGAATCAACAATCCGATGTTTACCGCAAACAACTTTATTGACAATTTAAATAAGATACGCCAAACGTTACAAATGATTTATAAATAGATGATTGATTATGGAGAAAGCAAATTAATTAAGATTGTTGGCTTTTTGTTTGGCTTTCTTTGTTTTTGATATTAATCCAGCCAAAATTCGGTTGGATTATTATCAAATAGATATGTATTATCAAATACGGTTGAAAGATCGTTTTTCACCATTAGGTTATAAGTGGAATGGATATTCTCGCTAGAAGCTAAATGTTGGAATAAGCTTAAACTTCAATAGATATTATAAAAGTGAGTATCCTTGTAGTTTTTTTATCGTCCTCATCAGCTCATTAAATGGCCCCACGAGGGAGACAAGCCTGCCTGTAAATTGTGTAGAGTCCTTAGTCGTCCACACGCGCCACAGCTGATTGGCTGACTTCCCGGACAATCTTTGCATCTCTTTGTGGGCGTGCGCAGTTTTCCTCACGATGCTTTCTTCAGCGATAGAGCGTCGGATGGATATGTTTGAAAAGTTATTGGCACTTCACTAGCTACTGTACCCCCCCCCCCCCCCATTTCACATAACGCCACTTGACTCTGCGGTAAATACCTAACTAGACAACACAGTATCAACTTGGTACACTGCAACGTTATCGATAGTATCGGATTTGTAAATTATCGATATTTCTGCACTATCGATAGTCAACTTCACCAATAGTATTACCGCTATCAATACTTTCGATAGTTGGTGTAATTTACAAATCCGATACTATCGATAGTCACGTCTATATTGCGTTACTATTGATAGTATTGCAGTGTATCAATACTATTGCGCTAAACTAAGCTATCGATGGATACTATCGATAGGCCTATCGATAGAATAGATGATTTTCGAGGTCAACTATTAAAAATATCTACTTCAACTATCGATAGTTCGGGAACACTGCGAATCACCTAGTAAAATTGACTACATACGGAGTTTAATTGCCTTACCAATAAATTGAGGTACGTTGAAATTACTGCGTTTACATAGCCCTATGTAAACGCAGCGAAACACCACAGAATTGGGTTTCTTATTTACGCAACGTGCGTTACTCGCCAGGTGGCGCTGTTAGGGTTACCATATTTGTCCTAAGATTTCATGATATTTCGACTTTTCTCAGAATAGTGATTTTTTTTTATATTCCCATGAAATCTCGGGATATAAAGTCCTACCACGCCGCTGACATCTTTCCCCGCCCCTTTTCTTTGCGTACGAAGTGTGCAATTTGCAACGCGTCAACGAGAACCGCAGTGTATACAACGCTAATAATACGTTTTTGGCCGATTCAGATCAAAAATCATTTTTTCTCAGAGCTTAATTTTTTTACCTGGCAACCCTAGAGGCTCTCGACTTTCCCACTCTTAATGGACTTGGTGAAATTCAGGAAAACTACGTGACCCTATTTGTAAGCAGGTTTGTTTGTAATCGAAACGCGGTCGGATATAAGTGCCACATTAATGTACACGCGCAATGCGGAAGTTGGGTGACGATTGGCGAAGTTGAGGACACGTGATTACCAACTTAGGCCCTTATTCTAGAACAAGACTCAAGCATTGATCTTTTTCTTTTTTTTTATAAGTGATGGTAAGTGATACGCCAGACCATGACAGAGCGGCATTAAAGGAGACCAACAACTGATAGACAGTTATTATCATCCATCAATGTCGCACTGCGCCCGTCACCCGAGACAACAGATGTTGGGTCTCTTATACCCGGTAATTTCACTAGCTACAGTACCCTCATCCCGAAACACAAAAGTGCATAACACTCCTGTTTCACGGGATGATATCTGGCACTGCAGTGGTACCTACCTAGACGACTCAGTATCGAGTCTACCACCTAGTGATCTTTACTTAAATAGAGTTAGAAAGGGATAGGGCTATATACGATAAATAGCGGCATCCCTTTCTTACTATATTTAAGTAAAAATCAACGTTGAGTCTTGTTCAAAAATCCGGGCCTTAGACGTCAAGTCAATTACTGAATATGTGTCTGTACATTCCAAAATGTTCCCAGGGGGTCAAATTGGCTGAATAGCCATCATTGCCTGGTGATGTGATAGTAGTTATTTTTGTAATATAGTGTTATTGTGTGATGTCATTTATTCACTGGATTCCGTCAGAATATCGGCGCTATTGCGACGCTTTATTTAGTGACGCAATGGCTTAAGCTGATGCGGAACCCTTTGAGCTTTTTTAGTGTTTATAGTTTTATTTAAAAGACATATGTGCGGAATAAAATGTAATATTTTTTCTCTATTGTGTATTTTTTGAATTGTAAAGATCAATAAATATATTTTCTTTCTTTCTAGTAAAATAACAAATGTCACCGTTTGTGATGTGAGTTAAATATTGTGGGCCTATTGTTTAGCATCGGTGCCTCATGTTGTGAACTATTGCCTTCTGATCTGGGTGGTACAGGTTCAAATGCCAAAAACCGGTACCGGTCATTGATACAACGCTTGTTACATACATTTTTTTTTGAATTAATAATACCTACTCGGTAAGTACTGAGTCGTCTAGGTAGGTATCACAGCAATGTGAGATATCATTCCGTGAAATATGAGAGATATGCACTTTTGTGGTTTGGGATAAGGGACCTGTAGCTTGTAAAATTTCTGGGTAAAAGATCTAACATCCTTGATCTCGGGTAACAGGCGAAGTGCAGTATTAACGAGAAATAGTGAAGTAAATATTTATTCCCAAAAAATACGCAGGCATAATTATAAATACATTCTTACCCTCACACTAAGCAATGCCTGTCCTGTGGGGGCAGCACACAAATATCAATTACTTATATAAGTTAGAATTTCAAACAATGGCAAAAAATATTACTATATTCAGTTACTGGTAAATAAGCATCGTAAACGGTACTTTTCGTTTCTGGTTGAAACTAGCACGTAAGGTATTCCTCATTTCAGTATCATAGTCCATAAAAATCTCGGAATCCAATTATAAAGCTTTGTGCCATCTAATATTGCTTTTAATAAGATAAAACAGAATGTAGACCATGAAATTTTCTTCTTTCCTGCTGAAGCAATTTTCATTAATTTGTATGAAGGTTAAGAAAGAATTTGAATGTACCGATATGGCACGATTGTTGTTGTGACACAATTGTTACTTGCTGGTGTCTTCTTGATAGATAACAACCCTCCGAAGCGGTGGTAGATTCATTAAAAATAATTTCAAAAGTGTTTATTAATTGAATGAGATATTTTTGAGTTTGAGTTTGTCAAAATTAAATACACTAAAACAGCTAAGATCACTTTCCGGAAATTGATTATGATTTTATATACCTTACCCTAAAAGACCGTAAGTCACTATGTGCTTATTTAACAGTTTGGTTCAACATGGCTGAATCACATGATTATATAAAACAAAGGTGGTTATGTGCTAGTTAGAGCACGTGAAGCCGTTTGTTTTGACAGCTATCTTACAATGTCCCCATAGTAACACTTTATGGAAAGGTTCAACCTAATACTCTGCTTTATCTATTAATGTCATCACCATCATCAACAATCTCTAAAGGCATACTACAGGGTACAAATAATAGTTTTGGGAGAAAATGAAATATAATGAAATATACACATATAAATTAAATCCACTTACGCCTCTGATATGAGCGCTCGAAGTTTGCAGAACCCCAGACCCAGACTGTACGGATACTGGTGCCAGTACACTGACAGATCATTTGGCAGACCTGGAACAAGATAACATAATTAATTACTAAAATAACTTCTGGAGAACACTGACATATAATATATTTATTTTTGGAAGATTTACAGTTTCAATAGACACCATATGAAAGTATAATAATATGATGAGACAACAATACTAATTACAAATCTCCACATATGAGTAATGATGGGCCTTTAGATGACTAGTTTTACAAAAACTGTTGACAACAAATGCATAACTTTATCATGGCAAAGATCTCGTTGTGTTAAATTAATGGAAATAATTGAGGCAGCTACGTTACCTAAAATTGCAACTTGTGTTTAATTTTGGAATAAAATAAATATAAATAACTAGGTATCTGTATTCATTGGTAGCTTGTACTTCGGATTAATATACTTATCCATTTAATTTTATGTAAATACGTACATATTTATACATAGAAACACTCTAACCATTACAAACCGACATGTTCATGCACACAATTTTTCTACTGCCCGGGAATTGAACGCGAGATCCTTAATGACATAGCCGACTCAACCACTTCACCAAATGGGTCGACAAAAATTAATGTCCCCAAAAAAGGGATGTTTCAAAACTTCCCACGTCAAAGAAAATGTGTTTCCCGAGTCAGTGGTTGTGAATGCGGGTATTTGTCCGTGGACGCAATGTGACTTTACGCTCTATTAATCTCTTTTGCATTTTGCCGTCCACCTAGCGACACAAACACTGTAGTTTGAAGAAAATCTTTTAATACTTTTCCTTTCCGTCATCTTAGCCTGGAATGCCGGTTGGGACTCGATCCTCTGAAAGTTTATATATCTCAAATGGATGTAGTGAAATTAAGACACCTAACATCTGTTGTCTCTGGTGTCGGCGTATTGCGGCATTGACGGAGTATAATAACTATCTATTAGTTATTGGTCATGGTCAGGCGTATCAGTTACCATCAGGTGAGCGTCCTGATCGTCCTGTACACTCATAACATAAAAAAATGTTTGCAGTTAACTGGCGGATCACCTGAGTTACATTTTTTTACATCTTTTTTACCGGAGGCTCAAAAGCCCTTTCCCCCTACTTAACACTATGACTTCACAGTGTTAGATTCTCAACTAACGTACTTATAATATCTTTTTTCAAAATTATTCAGAGTTTAATGTTATGAGATGTGAAATTTGTTAATGGACGTTTTAGATCGAATTGCAAAAATATAAATTTTCATGATTTTTCCGGTTAGCACTCATAATAACAGACAAGAGCTATGCCTAAAGCATAGCTCTTGTCTGTTGCAGACCTTATATTTAGTGAAAGGTAGATATACTCTGCCTAACAATCTACGTAAAATTTTCTTTGGTTTATACAAACGTTCCTAGCAAAGATGTCCTTTTGTTATCGAGTTTGTAATGTATATGTCGCAGGTATTTCGTGCGATTCGCCGATTATTTACAGCGTACTCAACTCGCTATTATGTTTTATGATAATACTCAAGGAAAGTCAATAAAAGTTTTACTTTGAGATTTGAATGTCTTGTGCTAAGAATAGAACATAGGTAATACTAATTCTCTAAAACAAAAGAAATTATTTCCACATCAATTTTCGGCGAATAAATATTACATTTTTGAAGGATCAGGATGTTTATGTGGGAAAGATATAGGCTTTTCTCAGAAAGTTCTGTGAAAAATGCGAACCTTGTTTCACGTAGGTTACAAGGTTTGCATTTTTCACAGAAAATTAATCTGATATCTATTGAATTACAAACAATGGCAAAATGTACACACGACTCATAGCATTTTCTTTAATAATTCCTTCACAGAGCAATAATGCTCGTAAATTAAAGAGGGAAAAGTGCTCGAAGAAATGTTTATAAATGGGTATAGACTAGCGATTAACTATACCTGCCACCCGACCGCAATGCGAAGGCGTTCAACGACGGCAAAACAATTTAATTTTCACGCAGATGAAAGCAAAACCCATTTCCTTGGGATAATAAGTTTTCTGAAATGTAGCGCTTTGGGTTTTTATATAAAATCAAGCTTATTGAATATGGTTTTATGAAACATTCTACTCGACTTTTTCCGTGTCATAATGAAGATGGTAGCTTTTGTTAAACTTGTGATGATTTCATTTTTATTCATATTGTTTTAAGTTATTTATTGTGTTAAAGCAAGATTTGAGTTATAATTATTTTTAAGGTTGTAGAATAGTTATATCTTAGTGCTGGTAACCCAGCCGTCATATGACAGAAGCAATTACCAATCACACGTCAGCACGACAACCAATCAAGACCTTCTGTAATTTCTATTGAATAACTCTCCCACCTTAACAATTATTGTTAGACTCGACGAAATGGTGACGGGCATTCGAGATCAAACGTCTACAGCGAGTGGTTGTTCTTAGTTACGATTTATGACCAAGAGTATTTTAGACTATAATTACTGTTGAAATAAATAAGTAAGAAGTAGAACTGAGTTGTGATTTATTAAAAACTTAATTACATTAGGTTTTTTTTCACCTGCCAGTTAAATCATCAAAACTACTGCATTTCCATAAATAAGGTGGAATAAATACATGAATATACTGGTCCACAAAAAGAACAATAACTATACATAATGCATTTATGTTTATAGGCATTTAAAAGCTGTTTATTTATATTACAGACACTCCATACATAAACAAATATTCACTGACATTCACACAGCGTCATCTACCCCTTAATGACGTATGCCAGTGTGGTATTTACACACGATGTGTCCACTCACGTCCATAGCCTACAAGTCATTCAGAATAAGTTCATGCGTAAAGCCACGGTGCGCCGTGGTTTCATACGTAATGTCAACTTTTCATTTAGCAACCTAAAGTTAGCGTCCAAATACTTCTTTGACTCGGAAGTAGCGCATTCAAACCTGCTTCACCTCGTGCGCGTACGGCGTCCACGGACGTGCTAGACGATCCAGACTACGCTATCATGGTCGCCCCCGCATCGACGGCCCAAATAGCTTAAACATTACAACACTGTACAAACCGACAACCGAGATTCCGTCCCCGCCGGCGGGGGCCACCATCGCGTGTCCCTGTAGGTTCGCTCAGTCTGTGTTCGCGTAACCGGCGTGTTCTCCGCTTCTCTCTCCCAAAGTCATCTACCCCAAACTAAGAATTAGCCTGTTATATAGGCATATATAGTAATACCCAGGCCAATACAAACAGCGAAACAAACAGACATGATCATGCACACAAAAGTTTGTACTGCACGGGGATCGAATACGGTAACCTTGGTTTACTAGCCGACGTCTTAACTATTACACTAATAGCTAGTTAGTTGGCGAACAACATGACTATGGATTCCTTCGGATGAAGAAACTCTTAGAATCGAGTGATCTGTGGCACGTTGTGCGAACATGAATTGATTGATTAACCAGCCCTGTGTTAAGTGTCCAAGTAATAATAATAATAATAATAAACTTTTATTGCACATAAAACATATTACAAGGGAAAACATGGTCAGAACAAAAAGTGTACAAATAAGGCGGTCTTATTACTAAAAAGCAATTTCTTCCAGACAACCTTCAGAAGAGGATAGTTTCTTAATAATGATTAATTGGGCTGTGCAAAAGTTGGAACCTAAGTTATATAAAAATAATAAAATACAATAAATATAATTTCAAAACATACATACACAAATACATACATATAAACAGTTTCAACGCATATACCTTGGATGAAATATTATATACATACATTCACATAAGTGCTATCAAACTATAAGAAGAGAAAGAAAAAGAAGAGAATTTAAAATTCCGGTGTCAAGTATGAAGTATTACGGGGGAATTAGAGACAGGAAATATGATTTAACACGAGATTTGAAAATAGGCAAGGAGTGAGAATTTTGAATAGATACGGGAAGTATCAGATTAATGTAAGGCTCGAAATGTAATACAAGTAAGATTCACAGGGTGAATGAAGACTCTGGGTATATGAAAACACGTACTTACATTTAGAGATGCAAAAATCCATGCTACATGAGAACACTTAGACTTGGAAAAAATCCAAACCCACATCATATTCCGCACAAGGAACTATTGGCATCGTAGTACTTACTTGATCAACGGCAGGTAACAAGTCTAATTAGAACCTAAATAATTATGTAGCTTCAATATGACAGGCTAATTACTTAGTTTGGGACTAAATGACGCCGTGTGTATGTCAGTAGATATTTATTTAAATATATCTATTCATTATATTAATTACTAAAAATGCATTAACCAACTTCAAAAATTAATATAAATGGAAATGTCGTTTTAAAATTAAATATTTCGTGCGATTTTAAAAGTTACCAATGTATTTTGTATAAAAACCGTAAATGAGTTGAGTTCATTTCAATTGCCGTTTGTGCCAATACATTGAATTGCTTTTATATTGAAATTACAACCAACTTTGACATCTCGAATAATTTATCAAAACCATAAAATATTAGGTTTAGCCAGCGGCTTCGGTCGCGTTAAATTCAAGGTTTCCCTATGAGGGCATAAGGAAAACAGAATATTATTTAACGCTACTGCAATAATACATCTTTTCATAAATATTTAGCTTCCTACCTTGAAAGCTGCGAAAAAAATACATATAAAAGAGCCAATTTCTTGTTAGTGATCCGCACGAATAGTTCGCATACAATTCTGTAAAATGCTCCAGACAAATTTCCGACTCATTTTAAGAAAGTGGGGTATTAGAATTAAACATGGGTCGGCCACTAAAGTGTTTTCCTTTTCTTTATTTTTTTGCTAAAATGTGTAGTTTATCGTCAAGGATCCCGCGTAATCCTGACATGTTTCAGCGGGGACGGGCCATCGATCCTATGCTGACCTTAGACAAGACAGATTTAACCACTTAGTGTGGAATTTAGATAACCTCGTGATCCAAACACAATTGGTGCTTACAATAGAATTTATCGTTTTGAATGTGTATCGTTCAATTATTTTTAAACTACATATTCTTCAATCAAAATTTTGGATTATACTTAAAAGGTCTCAAAAACTATTTTGCCTTACAGCTGTCCATTTTTAGGGTTCCGTAGCCAAATGGTAAAAAACGGAACTCTTATAGATTCGTCAAGTCT
This sequence comes from Leucinodes orbonalis, assembly GCA_019425675.1. NCBI lineage: Eukaryota > Metazoa > Arthropoda > Insecta > Lepidoptera > Crambidae > Leucinodes > Leucinodes orbonalis. The sequence goes on along the minus strand of PQWD01008277.1, from coordinate 159,883 downwards.
GTCTGTCTGTCCGACCGTCCGAATAACACAACCCCTTTTTCTCCGAACTACAAGCACTACACTGTTCAAACTTTATACGTATATGTATTCTGTGAACCGCTATTAGGTCTTTATAAGAAACTTGTAAAAAAATTAATACATATTGGGGTTCCCCATACATTGAACTGAAACTCTATTTTTTTTTCATCGTACCCCCATCGTATCAATGTGTAGTAGTATCTTAGTGTAGTGTATCTTAAAAAATGGTATTGAGGTTCTTATATCATTTTTTATAAATTGAATAGTTTGCGCGAGAGATACTTGAAAAAATGATATACTTTACATAAAATCTAATTTTTTTGTACATCATAACGGTGACCACAATTTATATATACAGCTTTAGTAGGTGCCTAAGTAAATAAAAATTACTTTATTTTATGTTACTTGCTGCTGCGGAACCCTCCACGGGCGATTCCGACTCGCGCTTGGCCAATTTTTTATAAGAGGTGTAGTGTTCAGTTTCTCAACAAACATGCAAATACAAACTAAATAAACCTACTATATACGTTACAATGAATTAGGAATTAGATTTGATAGAAAATAGAAATCAAATGTTAAAAAATATCAACTCCAAAATTGTGTAGATCTACGTCTCTTTCTGTTATATTCGTACATTTTCCAGTCTTAGGGACTATAATAGTATGCTTTTATGTACGAAAATGTACACCTTCATTTACATTCCGTCTACGAGTATCTCCGTAAGCGTACGATTGCAAATTGAATGAACACTAGTTGCAGTCTGCGAGCAATATTGTAAGCTTCGCATTTTACAGTTCTTACACATACATATATTCTTAGCATATCTATAATAATGAAATGTTTGTGATAGTTTTAGGTTTTTACATTACTTCTTAGATTATTTTTTATACAAAAATGTAATGATTTTTATTTGTGATATTAGAGGGCAAACAAACGGCTTATCTCATATGGTATCGCGTTTCATGTTCTTTGCAAATATAGCGCAGGCAATACAAATCAATGATATTCTGTATATATAAAGGTAGATACGCCATCCGTGCCTCAAAAACGAACCGCCGAAGAGAGTACAATTTGTTATTTTGTTTGTATGCTTTTTCGAAATATGTGTATGTGTGTTGTCACTGCATTCGGAACACTTTTTTCGATTGTTTTGTGAGCATATCACGAATCTATATTTTTTACATCATTGATACAGATATAATCGTTAAGGTTGGTACCACTGCAGTGCAAACATCGTCCCGTGAAATAGAAGTGTTTTGCACTACTGTGTTTTGGGATAAAGCCACTGCCGCTAGTAAAATTACCGGAAATAAGAGAAATAACATGTTGTCTCGGGTGCCAAAAAAAAACAAAAAATGTTATTGATTTCCACCAGCACTCCATCTGTGATGGTCAGGCGTATCTCTGACCACCAGGTGAGCAATCTAACCGTCCCATTCGCTTTAAGACATAAAAAAGGTTACTTTTGTGTAACGTAAGTATACCTATTTCCCTCATCGTCATCATCAACTCAATATGTTCCCACCGAGGGCACGAGCCTACCCGTATAGAGTGTATAGGCCTTAGTCGTCCAGCGGGCCTAGTGCAGATTGGCCGACTTAGCACAACCTTTGAATTTCTCCGTAAGAGCGTCGGCTAAACGTACATATAAATACAAAAGACTTTGGTACTGGCGGGATTTGAACCTGCGCCCTCCAGATCTGAAGGCAACAGTACATACGAATGAGCCACCGACGCTCTATTTCCCTCAGACCTATCGTATTATATTGGTTATCAAAGCGACATTGATTGACATAGATTGACGTCGTCATCTGCACATGTGACGATGAAGGCCATTAAATGTGGCCTCTGTATAGTAGAAACCTTAACATTGTCAGTGAGCTTAATGTTTAGACTCTATGAACCGTGTATATAAAACGATTTCGTTAACCTACCGTCCCATGTTTTAACGTAGAAATATAAAATCCATCAACGTTCACAGATTGCAACCTCACCCAGCATACAGCACACAGCTTACCATACAGCTTTGTTATAGGTTTAATTTCTAAATACATACAATCACTCATATACATAGAACAGCCAGACTCAAGACTACGAAGCAGCATCTTCCACACTTAAATCTAAACTTTACGTGTATTTTTTTATGAAAATTGGCTAATGACCAGACATCCTATTTGTAATCATTTGCAACTGTCGCCTATAACGCCAGTGATCTTAGAAAACGCACCGCAGTTCAGTTATCGACGTAAATATGCAATCACAGTAGCAGTGAATTGACATCCATACAAAAAGCATAACAGCAATCACATTTTACTTCACAGAGCAGTCTGTATCTCCGCTTACGGTATTTACGCCAGCAAAAAATATATACGTATAGTCAACACCACAGACATCGAATATACAATTAGACTGGACAAGCCGCTAAGTTTATAGGTAGTCCCAGTGTCGCAATTTCTTTTTGGTTCTTACCCTGAAAGTTATTATTTCTTGGTAAATTTACTGATTCATTGCGATGAGGCATGTTAAATTGCACAGGATGGCATTTTGGGAAAAACGGTAATTTCTTCTAATATTCGTGCGTCTTGACTCGTCTCAACAGAGCGTAAACTGGCAGCCATGTATGCTCGTTGAGCTTACATTTGTCGCACTTAAAAACGCGGCTTGCCCATCTCCTATGAATTGAGAAATCTGTGGTCAACACTATGAATAGACTGCGGGTGTTGGCCGGTGCGTGAAAGATCGGGTAAGATGGGGATATTCCAGAAGCAGTCTATGCGCTGCCAGACAATGGAACACCTACTGTCTTGCCGCTGTCCATCTTCGTGCATTTCAGGGACCTCTGGTGGCAAATGAAAGGACGATTAAAGTGCCCAATATTGTTCGCGATCGATTTAACTTCCTCCTATCGTCTCGATAAGAGAAACAGTCAACACAGAACTCTACTTAAATTTTTATATTCTTAATCATCTATTTTGCTCATTAGTAATAACCTTACCGAAAAACTACTAACTGTTATGTAAATCACTGTATAAAACGGCGTGTCATAACGCGTGAGCTCATCAAAAACAATGTACACTCACCTTCATAAACGCTGAATTATTTTTTAACATTGGTATTGTTATTTGAAACATTTTATATCCAACTTCACCGTTGATATATAGGCACTTATATGAGAAACTGAACAAAATGTTTCCTTCAGTAGGTATATATATTCTGTTCTTTTTTTACCACGGACGGATAAATTGTGGAATCAGTAGCCATTGGAGATATTTACTCAGCAATACAATCTGGCATCCTTAAAAAAATGAGCGTACCCCTATTCAAAGGGCCGGCTCTTCAGTATTCAAAATGAACATGGCGGGCGGTGTCAATATCCAATGACGTTTTTCCTCTATAGCATAAAAATGGAAGATAAAATCAACCAGTTAAATTAAGGTCACGTAGCAGTGCCCAGGCTTCCCATACGCTGGCTTAAGGAGATTGACCGACTCGCTGGCAAAATGCGGATTGGTGGGGACTACTATCCTAGATACTAGCCCGGAAACAGCTTAACGTGCCCGTCGCAACATGTAGTACTCAATAATGCATGGAAATACACTTTCGAAGTAAATGCTAAATGGTGCTGATTGAATGGGATGATTGCTAAATTCCACCATCGTAGTCGGTCATCGATTTGAACTAATCCAAATATGAATTTAGTTTCTTTAAAAAAAATATTATATATATATATATATAATGTTATAAGTGTAAAGTACGGTCGGACGCTCACCTGATATACAGTTATTCTCCATCAATGCCGCACTGCGCCCGTCACCCGAGACAAACAGATGTTAGTCTTATCCCGGTATTTCACAGCTACAGTGCCCTCATCCCGAAACAAAAAGTGCATAACACTCCTGTTTCATGGGAGATATCTGGCACTGCGGTGGTACCTACCTAGACGACTCAGTATCGAGTCTACCACCTAGTAAACATAACATATAACATTTAATGGCGAATAATATGTTTTGTGTTATATAATGGTCACTCATCCTATGATTGACCATTGCTATATTAGCTTACACATAAGCCTCAAATCGTTTAAGGAATCAAATAGTGGTATGTAATTTCATACCTATATACTTAATACACCATAGCCCATTTTCAAGCTTAGAAGAAGACCAAAGCTCGATATCTTCCTGAGGATACCTAGAAGTTACTCTGTGAGAGATAAAGATGGCTCCCAAACAGCTTAATCGCTTAATCGCTTTTGAAAGTAGGTGGCACGCCCGTGCTATAGACCCTACAAAAGCTTTTCTATCATAATGTTTTTACTCCAAAGATGTGAAACAATAGCATGGTGGTGCTCTTCTTCAAAAAAGGTGACAAAACTTTGAAGGGAATTACATACCTATCACGCTTTTGGACACATGTACAAGTTTTTCCAAAGTTATTCGAATCACATAGGCTTGACATTTAATAAAAAATTACAAGTAAGTAAACATTGTGGCGACTGTACAACCTTATTAACTTACATCAATTTATATCGACCTTCAAGTTTTATCTTTCGAATATCTAGACATGCCTACACTGTAGGTCATATTACTTATACCATACATAGAGTGAAGCAATTACTCTCGTTATGATGAGCTGTGATTGGTCCATTAAGTAATCAGTCACAGGTAATGGTAAACAACGCAAATAATCCATATTTCTAACATTAACTGAGTCAAGGACGGGGAAGATAAATTACGGTTTCGATCTGGAGGTACAGGTTTAAATCCTGCCAATTTTATGCACGTTTATTCGACGCTCGGATTCTTTACGGTGAAGAAAAAACAGTGAAGAAACCTGCACATACCTACGAAGAGATTAATAGGTTGTGCGTAAAGTCGGCCAATCGGTATTGGTCAGCGGCGGGATTTGAACCTGCGCCCTCTGCGAAGGCAAGAGTCCACACCAATGAGCCACCGACGCTCCACACTGCATTGACTGCACACCAACTGTTTTAAAAAAATCCGTTATAGATTATCTACCAAACTTTATTTACGTTCATTTGTAATTAAGGAAAAGTAGAGTATTCATACAATTATCTCTTAATCGAATTCAGATTTCAATCAAGCAGAAACATATTTGATTAAGACTACATTAGAGTCCCACTATAAGATGCCCTTAGGCTCTTTGCGTAATTACTTAAAGCTGAGTAACCCCTGAACTCTCCTACGACCGGTCAAGTTGTAATATACACCTGCGATCAAGAATAGTACTCAAGATAAATGAATGAAAGAAAGAAGAAATATGGGACGACCCATGTGGTGTAAAAGTTGAAACGTCGGCTACCAAACCAAGGGTTCCGGGTTCGATCCTCTGGCAGTACAACATGTGTGTGCATTAACAAGTCTGTATGTAATGTAACAAAAAAATATAAAATAATGTTTGTCAGTTGCTTAGTACCCTAACTACAAGCGCTCGCTTAATATGGGGCTAAATGGCGTTGTGTAAGCGTCAGTGGATATTGGTTTATTGGGCAAAAAAATATCATCAGCATCACCATAGCCTGAGAGCGAAGACCTGCCCTAATGACATCTATGCGGATTTCTCAAAGACGACATCTATCAGCTACCTGTCATCTTAACCAGGTCATGACTCCGCCTAGTTGGAGGTTGGCTGATGATTTATTTACGTTACGCGACCGTCGGTGGCTCATTGGTGGTGACCTCTGCCTTCCGATCTTGAGGGTACAGTTTCAAATACCACCATGTACCAATGTCATTTCGGTTTTTGGAAATTGTATGTACGTTTATTCGACGCTCTTACGGTAAAGGCAAAATCGAGAGGAAACCTGTGCACGCCTACGAAGAGGTTCAAAGGTTGTTCGTGAAGTCGGCCAATCCGCACTGAATGAGCTGGGCGCCCCTTGAGAAACTCATCGCCCTTCAGTCGTCGGTTCTAAGCACTATTTACGCCCACTACCACTTCAACTTGCTAAGCCTACGATTATTATCCTATTTTAATGCTCAATAAATTAATGATATTAACGTTATTAATTATAACGATACCAAATCTCAAGTTACAGATTGCCGTTAATAAATTTCACCTCTGGTTTACCCAGAAAAAAGGTAATGACGTCTATTTATATGAATACTAGCTGGTCTCCGAGGTGATAGCCACATTGTAATATTCCCCGTAGTAAAACATAGCCTAAAATAGCTTCGTTAAGTCACGCGATGCGCGGTATAACATTGCTTTATTTTTCCAAAATAAAAAGAATTGTGTAAAAAAAGTAACCTATGTTTTTCCTTATTACTCGTACATCAGCTACCTGCCAAAAAAGTCCCGTCCAAATCCATTCAGCCGTTTCAAAGATAGACAGACAGATTTTTTTAAATTGTTATTTTGGCATTATCGTTTAATTATATTTAATATGCATTAAGAAAAAAAAATGATTTCAATATAATTACTAACAAACACTCATTTTTTTGTGTATGAGATTGCAGACACCATCAGTTTTCCCAGCCGCACGTACGCAGATGGTTTTAACGTTATTAATGCAAAACTTAAAATGTTTCACACAAAATTAGCTTATTCTTTTCATTAACCTCATCAGATTTTTAAAAATATTAAATAATGACCCGAGTTAAGAGGTTATGTTAAATAATTGAAAAACTTTGCTTGGGGATTCTTTTAGGAGGATTAATGATATCGGAGTTGTTTAAGAATAACTCATTAAGGTTATTCGATTTGAGAGGGGACCTAGGTCCAGCAGTGGACTGCGATAAGTTGAGAAGAGGGTTCTGGGGTTTAAAGATTCCAGGTAGCTGAATATAATGGCCAGGTGTATCACTTTCCACCAGGTGAGCGATCTGAGCGCCTCTTCACTTACAACTTAAAAAAGCATATAAGCGCATCGTACGATTAGTCCTATTGTATTTACTCACAGCGTTTCATCTAGGACATCCGCCTACAAGATGAAAAGATGACCCCAAGAAGGTATAACCTTCTTTGGGCCATCTTTTCATCAGGAAACCCTTGATATATTAAAAGCTAGTGACCGATGGGAGTGAAAGATATTGGGGAATAGTGCAGACTCTGTGCAGCAGTGGACATCCTTGTATTATGATGATCTTCTTTAATAATTTTCTTTATTAACCATTCCGGAACACGGTAACTTGAGTGGAAATAGGACTCTTTATGTAACCAGTTAGCCCTATGGTCGGGGTTTAACTGCCGTTAACTAACAGTTTAACTCGATTACTGTAACCTTAGCTAGCCGACTCTAACGCAGTTAAGCCTAGCTGGCTTGCTACTAGTCTAATTGTCTAGAACGAGTGTTGTGGGCTACAGTGCATCCTTATTTATAATGCTTAATCTGGACTATTCCAAGTACTTTAATGTTTGTTTAATTGTAAACTAAGCTGTTATTTGCGAGTATTGCAAATCATAATTTTAGATATTAACCCTATAGCGGTTCACAGAACACATACTTAAAAGTTTGAATAGTGTAGTACCTATAGTTTCGGAGAAAAAGGTGTGACATACGGACGGACAGTCAGTCGGACAGACTTGATGCATCTATAAGGGTTCCATTTTTTGCCATTTGGCCACGGAACCTTAAAACCGGTTCGCCTTGTGGTAAGGGATACTTATAGACATGCATAGCTCTGATATACAAGGGCTGTGCTGCCAATCTCTAATAAAGCATACGAGAAAGGAAATTAAAGAAATAGGAAGTTAAGGGGTTTATGCCACCGATTTAGACGACCTCACTCTCTCGTCTTAACAAAACTGTCCAAGTGCGAGTCGGACTCGCTCGTGGAGGGTTCCGCAGCATCAAGTAACATAGCCTTAAATATTTTTTTAGTTTTTTATCAAAACCTTATAGCCGTTCACAGAATACATATACCTACAAAGTTTGAACAGTATAGTGCTAATAGTAGAGTTAGAAGTTTCGGAGAAAAGGGGTGAGTCATACGGACGGACAACAGACAGACATGACGAATCTATAAGGGTTCCGTTTTTGCCATTTGTCTACGGAACTTTAAAAAGCTCGTGTAGTTTCACGTCTCATAAAATTGTCAATCCATTTGGTTTAACGGTTGAGACTTCGTCTAGGTACTACGCCAAGAGTTTAGATCCCCGGTACAAACATTTGTGTGCATGAATAATTATGTATTTCTGGATAGGGTGTTTAAATTAATGATATGTTTGAATTTACAATAAATAAGTATGTTTATCCGTTGTATTTGGAATTTGCTAACTACTAATTAGCACTATTAACTTGGTACAGTTAATCCCAGCGCGGATAAGACGTGTACTCGATCACGTGCATTATGAGTTGTAATTAATTTATCAAAATGAAGCGCAAAGTATTTTATTGAGCATCTTATATACCCATATATTGATCAAATAACCAAAGTTTAGCAATTTGTTTTCTAACTACTACGAAACTAGTCAAAAACAGATCAAACTGTTTTTTATATATCTCCACAAATTTCTTGTAAATGATTTTATTACCACGATTTCACAAAAATAATACAGCCGTCATATATACGAGTATTTTCATGTAATTTTTATATTACATAAACCTTGTACTAGCAATATGAATCCATAAAACTGGGAATCGTCCAATTTGGTACAGTTATTAAAAAATTAAAAGCGTATATACATTTCGAAGATGCATTTTATTTATATATACAGTTCATAAAATCGTACAATGTTTCTCATTTTGAATTTTCATTTGATAATAATTGTATTTGATAATAATAACTAATTCGTTTTCGGTTTAAGTACTTGTTCCAAAACATTTACAATTTATATACTTGAACTAATTCATTACCGCCGTATGCCGTTAGCCGTACTATCGTAAGAGCAACACATTACATTCCCCAGAACATTTCCTAGAATCGTATATTTCTCTATACAGCAAACCTGTGTACCTAATTAATTAAAAGAAGGGCTTGCGTTGGGAATAAAGAACGTAATAAATATACTCAATTACCTTCTATGATTGTTTAGTTGAAACACATTTCTTGTCTTGGCAGTCACTCTTGTAACCTTACTTAATATATGGTAAACATATATATTATTTTTTCAAAAATGCTGGCAACGCATTTCAGTGCCCTTTGGTATTGCAAATGTACTTGGGCGGCGGTGTCAGATACCGTCAGATTAGCCATTTTCTCGTTTTCCCGCTATAGCATGAAAATACATTTAATTTTTTATAATAATTTATTATGTTAATTATCCATGAAGTCATATTGTCAACAAAATGTTGTCTAAATGAAGTCTTTATATATTACAGTAAAACCTACGAAATATGATGACGATCTTTGAATCGGGTAAGCTTATTTTTATGGATTTTTATTATGAATTTGTTCACGAATAAAAACGAAATACACGCCGTTTGGATGTATGTTAGGTTATTAAGCTAAGTAATACAAATCCTTTAACTGCGAGTACAAAAAGTAGTTCCCTTAAGTGAGACAAGAGCTATCCTGAGAGGTAATGTTTTTATAAAAGTAAATGCCAGAAAGACTGTTATTAAAATTAACCTGTACTTATTCAGCTATCATGCAAAATCAACACCTCGCCTCCCAATAATGAAAATACGTAAAAGATCCAATTGGAAATTCCCTGGCGCCAATAATATTATTATTAATAATATTTTTTCAGATCAGAAAAACCGGTGTGCACGATTGAAACCCTGAAACTTTTTAAATAACAATCCATTGGACCGAGGAACCAATTTTACAACAACGCATCCATTTTTATTCGGCTTTTATAATCATTTTAGTATTGGCAATAATTTTACCATTATTATTGAAACATATTTCACTTTCGTTGTAAGTGTCGGCGGCTCTTTGGTGTGGACTGTTGCCTTCCGATCTAGAATGCGGAATCAAATCCCGTCTTTTGGAATATTCGAAATTATATGTCCATCGATTCGACGCCCTAAAAATGAATCATGAGGGAAACTGCGCACGCCTACGAAGAAATTCAAAGTTTGTGCGTGAAGTAGGCAACTCCACACTGGGCAAGCCTGGTCGATTAAGGCCAATACACCCTATACGGGTAGGCTGGTGACCCTCGGTGGGTACGTATAATGAGCAGATACTGATGATTTAAATAATAAATAAAAAGTAGTTAAAGTGCAATCAGCAGTGGTAGAATTAGGTTCTTCGTTAATTGCCCAGGCATGAAGTCCATCGTTGTATTCATAATTTTTTCCTAGAATATTAGAGGACTGTCAATTGCCAGTGATTCATAAATGACTTTATAGCAACAATCATTTCATTTAACGGCAAAAGCGCATGAACTTGATTTACATAATTTAAGCGCCGATAGCTCAAAACAAAAGCAATTATGCTCTTAATTTCAACGCCCTTAATAACTAATTTAACGTCGTTAAGCCAAATTAAATTAATATGAAGCGGAGACAGAACAAGGGTATTGCACAATTTCTCATTTAAAATTCTTACATTTACTTGTAAAGAAAAATTTTATCAATGATAAAAGACTTTTATCTCTTTTTTTTATGTTATAGGGAGCAAATGAGACACCTGATGGAGTGTTTACCTCCGCCCATGAACAACGGTGGTACCAGAAGCGCCACCGGTACGTTGCTTGCCTTTAAAGAAGGAATACGCTCTTTTCTTGAAGGTTCCTATGTCATATTTGTCAGAAAATACCGCTGCTGGTAGTAGTCATTCCATACAAGCGAAGTACGAAGAAGAAATTGTGTGTTCAATTAACACACATAGAAAGATAAAATCAATATGCAACTACACTAGCAACATTGTATGTAAACAATCTCAAATTCTCTTAGGAATACAAATTCTTTGGAATTTCCTTTGACATTGTCGTAATAAAACATCAGCTGAAGATTACAGACATGTCATTAAAGCGGTACTTGGGATGCAATTCCCTCTTCCTTAATGCTTATGTAATTTGACGAGCTAGAGCATTATCCGCTTACAAGAAATAACATGGTATAAGCCGAATTTGAATGCGTCTTTTCAGTGATAAATAAATATTTTGTTGTTCTTTATGGTGCAGGTTAAAACTCCGCCATGTACCAATGTGTTTTAGAATTTTTGAAATTATATGCATGTTTATATGACGCTCTTACGATGTAGGAAAACATCCTGAGGAAATCTACGCACGCCTGCGAAGAGATTCAAAAGGTTTTCGCACTGTGCCCGCGTGGACGACTAAGGACTGTACACCGTATATGGGTAGCTGATGATGATGATGATGAATATCATAACAAAGCTAGTAAAATTGCCCAAATTACTGTCACTAATTTATACAGTAGTGATATGACTATGATTCGAATCTTGGACAGTACTCAGTGATATATATATATAAATAAACTATCAACCCACTTGCCACGAAGGTAATTATTTCTGCGTCCACTAGCTAAATGCCGTTAATGACGAGCACAATTTTTAGTTCGATTGATAAGTCATTTAAATTGAGCTCTTTTATGTACACTTTGTGGTGTTTTACATGCAAATCCTTATCATATCTTTATAGCGATAAATAGCAATATAGAGATGCCTTATTCGTTGACAGTGTTTTTTCGGCATTATATCAAAAATTGTGCGTTTTAGTGGACGGCAGATTAAACGACAGAGCCGTCAATCCAATTTTTCATTGCAACGTATCGAGCGTGCAACTCTATTTAACTTTTAAATCATTTTTGTGTTTGCCTCTACTATCTTTTCGTGTTTATTTCTGAGTAACCTACTAAAGGTTGTTAGTTGATATTGTGTGAGAACTCTCATTGAACCAATTTAACAAATATTTCTTCCTTTTTTCCGCCATTTTTTCCATTCCATCCGATCGAGAAACCAAAGTATACAAGGATACAACGTGATTTAGAAATTCAAATATAGAATAATAAAGTCCTCTGAATTGAAACACCGGTACAGTACCCCTTTTACAGAGGTATATCGAAAATTATATCTAGTACAAACAAGAATACTAGCAAAATTTAATCATTTATTACGAATGACATCCAAAAATAAATAATGTGCAGTCTTATGCAATCAAAAGTATAAAAACTTCACAAAAAAATAAAGAAAATAGGGAAGTACATACAATGATAGATAGGCACTGTTTCCTGAAACTACATTTAGTTGCGGTATATTCACTGCGGATTGGTCGACTTCACGCACAACCCTTGAATCTCTTCGCACTCGCAGGCGTGCGCAAGTTTCCTCACGATGTTTACCTTCACCGTTAGTAATTTAAATATTAATAATAAATTGTAATAAATAATATTAATAATTTTATCAGCTTAATTCGTATTCATAATTGACTAGTTAGTTTGTATATAATAAGTGGGTTTGCATGAGTTTTACAAGGCCAAATGTGCATAACTCTCGATTTGAAGCTGTCTAAAAGCATCATCATCAGCTCATTGAACGTCCCCACCGAGGGGCACGAGCCTACCCGTATAGGGTGATTAGGCCTTAGTCGTCCACGCGGGCCCAGTCCGCGGATTGACCGACTTCACGCACAACCTTTGAATCACTTCGCAGGCGTGCGCAGGTTTTCTCACGATGTGTTCCTTCACCGTAAGAGCGCCGGATAACGTACAAATAAATTCGAAAACACATTGATCAATACGTGTCGGGATTTAAACCTCAGCCCTCCCGGTAGTAGGGCAACAGTCCACAATTGAGCCACCGACGCTCTTAAAAGCTCTTGAAAGCGTTGTCTAAAAGCGCTGCTTTAAAACTACGTAACTCTGACGATCAATCGTCAGAGTTACGTAGAGTTCGTAGAGTTACGTAGTTCATTATAAGAATGTGGGATATTCGATACGCCACAAAACAAACATGGAATTAGCGAAACCTTGCTTTTGCTCCAAAGAGGTTTGACCTCAATTGTTTGATAGAGAATTTACGGCATCTAACAAATTATTTAAACGACGTATTTAAACCCCCTCGCTGCCTTGAACAATCTTTATTTGCAACGGCAATACATTAAGCTCTCGTATTCAGTAATTTAAACTGAAATGGGTACTCAATGATATACGTATTAAGTTGTAAATATTCTTTTATTAAACAACCAGCCTTTCACTTAATACTATAGGGCACATTCCTTCATATACCAGAAAAGCTAACTGAGACATTATAAAATCGAATGTTTTAACTTCTCCTGGAGATGTCTTAATATACAAGGTTACCGCTTGATAAGATAGTAATCATCATTGGCCCGTTATAGGCCACAGGATACAGGCATAGCTATGAGGAGATTGGGCCGTAACCCTCCACGTGGGCTCAATGCGGATCGGTTGGTACCAACTACCATCTTAATTTAGCCAATACTATTTCTTTTGCCCAACTATCGAGCGGTAACATTGCCACTAACTAGGTGAGCTAACTTGTCGCCTCGTTTATTACAAAACCTAAAAAAAAAATCCCGAAAATTAAACGTAACACCCATTGTTTCGAATCGTGGATTAATCTACCCTAAACCTCACCAATTGTTCACACATCGCCGGGATATTTGCAAAATGCCTGCGAAACAGACTACATACATTTGTTACACCATAATGGCATTCGAGAAACTCAAAACGCTTACACGATCTTTATTGCTCAGGAGAATAATAAAAACGCCTGAATTTTCTTATTTATTATTGTTACGGCTGAAATGAATTCAAAGCTTTTGAATAAAAGTGATATAAGTCTCAAACTCGCATTTCCTTAAAAAGGAGTAATTTATCGGATTGATTTTAGGGATACACGTATATTTCTAATTTCTTTCGATACTTCATCTGTCAAGGTCAGGTGTATCACAAACAGTTGAGCGTAGTGACCGTTTTCTTCACTCAATTTCTAAAAGGTAAACTGGTTTAATAACGATCTTTTTATCGTAGGTAGGAAAACGTCTAGTTTTTACATAAATATATAATTAATTTTTGGGTCTCCCGCATTTTGTTTAACATAACTGAGCAGTAGTTTCACAATCGATTCAAAGCAGATCCTATGGAAAGATTATCAAATATATGAATCCAATACGATAAATTAACACAAAGACTAATTTTCATAACAATGGTACAACAAAATCTTCTTTTATAATTCGTGGTTTTGGAAATTGCAGAAAAGTTAGTTAAGTCTATTTCGTACGGGGTATGTGCAACATATTAATTTTGTCAGCGTTGATGTTGTTGTCTTTTGGTTTAATGTTATCATTTTAGTCAGAATTGTTTACGCGAAAATGAGGTTAAATAGTGTTCTTGTGTAATTCCTTAATCATAATATTCAAACTTGTGCGCGCCCGAGTGTTACAGGAGTGTTATAAAATATAAGAAACGTTTTGTTATGTTACTAAGTGTACAGTATGGTCAAGACACTCGCCCGATGGTAATTGATACGCCTGATCATGAGAGAGCGGCTTTGATGGCGACCTGCAGCTTATAGACAATTAAAATTCTCCATCACCGCCGGCCTGCACCTGTCAACCGAGACAACAGCTGATGTTAAGTCTCTTATACCCGGTAATGTTACTAGCTACAGTACCCTCATACCGAAACGCAGAGTGCAAAAGACTTCTATTTTATTATTGAGTTATCATAATTTATGTCATCATGACATACATCGTCATGCCAGTACAAGGATACTCTGGCGTGTCGTATATAAATATGTCTGGCAGACACATATTTATGTAATGCTTTTAGCGCGGACACATGGCCGCGCATAAGGGTTTCAATATAGCTAATGAGAGACTTAACCCCTTAATAATTCGGCCACAGATTCATCTGACCCAAAAAGCCAATGATTGCTTCCATTTACAACTAGGCTTACCCCGTTGTTTCTGAGAAAATTTGGACTATTTACAATGCGATGCCTTAGTGATACTTTTGGTTTTGTAATACGTGCAGGTATGATTTAAATTGTGGAACAAATTTGAAAAGGGTAAAAAAAAACAATCAAAAATCATGTCAAAATTCTTACAAGCGGCAATTTATTGAAATTCCCCTTTTTGAAATTCAAACTGAATAAGGTATTTTTGCTATTCTGATTTGTAAGCTATAAAGTTTCATCAATAACTGTTATATTTGTTTCTCCCAGGAAATATTATTAATTATGAACATTTATATTATATCAGTTATTTAGTACCCTAACTACAAGCTCTTCGCTTACAATGGGGCTAGACGGCGCTGTGTGAATGTCAGTGGATATTTATTTACTTATGATCGACCATTGTGGGCAGGCACATAGTGCGTAGAACCGATGGCCGATGGGGCGAAAGGTTCTCGAGTGGCGTCCGTAACGGAAAGCGAAGCGTAGGCCGACCCCAACCAGATGGACGGATGATCTGGTTAAGGTGGCGGGTAGCAGATGGATGTCAACTGCAAGGATCGGTCGCATCGATCGATCGATCGATCGGTGGAAATCATTAGGGGAGGCCTTCGTTCAGCAGTGGACATAATTGGCTGTAATGATGATGATGATGACCATTGTGACAGTTGCAACACTTCCACGATCATCCACTTAACCTGCTGGCTTTAAAAAATAAGCATTTATTCTGTAGCTAAGTAGCTTCAACAGTTTAAAACTCAAAATCAAACTCAAATGTACTTTATTCAAATAAATCATTAACTGACACTTCTGAAAACAGAAGACTGTCACAAAAATGTATCGTTTTAATTTTCATTGTCTTTGTGTTCACCAGTATTACAGATAAAGCAATCTTATCAGGGTAATATTATAATATAGAAATGGCGGGCCTTGGATCGTCGAAGCGTCGTAAAACGGAATTTCTAAAACTCGTTTAAGGTGTCAATATTTGCCATTATGATGTTGTTTCTTCTTTACATAAAACTTCGCCATTTTCAAATAGAAAAACAATATTTTTTATGAAATGTGACATCTCTGGTATGCCATTGGAACAATTCTCCGAATGACTACGAATTTTTTTTTATATACAATGATACGTATTTCAAATAAAAGAACAAAAGCTACCAAAGTATATGCCTTATCGAAAAGGATAAATTCGAAAACCAAGCTTTAATAAAAAAAAACCTTTTCAATATTTTTTGCTCTTCCTGGAATTTTGATCACGTTCATTATTTCCGTTCGCCACAGTATTTTCATTTTATACGCTTTGATATTTTCACTCCTGGACACCTACCTACCCACTCCGTAATTGTAGGTAAAAGATTTTGGCTTTATATTCCAAACTTGGTCCGAATAAGACATCACATACAAACCGTATATACTCGTAGATACGCTTATAACTCTAGGTGGATTGAAGTATTGAAGATATCCGTAGGTCTGATATTGCCGCGTAAAATTGAGTGTTACGCACTTATGTGTTTTTGGATGAGGGCACTGTATCAAGTGAAATTACCAAGTATTTACTAGATAATCTACATAATTAAAATATTGATAATGCTCTGTCATGGTTAGACATGTCAATTATCATCAGGTGAGCGAACTGACCGTCCCGATCACTTAAAGCATAAAACCTATAAACGGTTAAGTTTAATAAGTGAGCGCAACCTGTACTCTTCTGAATGTTTAGTTTCCGTCACCACACGGCATCTTCTCTTCTCTTCTCATATAGTACTAAGAGGAGTCAATCAAATCTCCATTTCAACCTATCGCAGTCACTGCTGGACATAGGTCTCCTGCATTTTGTGCCAGATATCCCGATCGTCAAAGGTCGTCCTACGTTAGCCAAGACGCGGTCTCAACTCGTCTCTGCTCCAACGGCCATCGACTCTGCGACATGTGGCTGGCCACTTCAATTTGTTGATCCGGTGAACTATTTCGGCAACTTTAGTTATCTTGTGGATAACATAATTCCTGATTTTTCCTTAAGAGAGACCCAGAGCATAATAGCTTGCTCCATTTCCCGTTAAGTAACTTACTTATAACTTATGAACTAATCCTGAAATACTAAGCACTGGCTCATGTCTCAAATGCGTCTGTTACTATCGGTAGGACGAATTGCTCAAAAACTTTCGTATTTAAAGATGAATCAAATTTCATCTCTCTAAAATTTGAAGTTTTGTACACATATCCTGATAGTCAATGCCTTTCATCGTAGTTAATTTACAAGTCAATTGTGAATTTTCATCATCGAAGTTTGCTTTGAAATAATACTTAATTAAAGTTGTTTCGTAAGTTTTAGAAACTAAAAGTTAACTCTTCTTTAACGAGTTGCAAAGAAATAGAATATTGTCATTACGTGTTAATTAAGCACTGTTTTTATGTGCGTTTTATTTAAAAAATTAGAGAGGTCAAATCAAAAGGGTCGAGATGGGATCTCGGAAAATAAAAATCAACCTTCTAAAATATATTTCTTTTACCAAGTGTTGGACAGTAGAAGTTTGATGTGCTAATTATCTGTGACTCAGGCAGAATAATTTTTTTCTTAAATAGTTTTTTGTGACCTAGACACCAATTTGTGAAAAATAACATGTATTTTTTAAATGCCATTAAATTTCGGCTTGATTTATTTCAATTGAGCATTTCAGATTTTATGTTTTACCCGCAACTCACTCTCAATTTGATACGATTTTTAAGACTCTTAGAGATATAAAGATCTTAGTGTTCCGGGATTTAATAAATAAATAAATCTGCAACCTACCTTTCTGGTTATCTAATAGTCCTTTAAAATAACAAAAGTTACCGCACCCTATCAAGTTATATACAGGTCAAGTCTCTTCAATGTACAACAACGTTTTTGATTCATTATCATCATCAGCTCATTAAACGTCCCCACCGAGGGACGAGCCTACCCGTATAGGGTGATTAGGCCTTAGTCGTCCACGCGGGCCCAGTGCAATTGGACGACTTCACACACAACCTTCGAATCTCTTCGCAGGCGTGCATGAAGGTTTCCTCACGATGTTTTCCTTCACCGTAAGAGCGTCGGATAACGTACATATATTTTCGAAAATTCGAAAACACATTGGTACGTGTCAGGATTTGAACCTCAGCCCTCTTGGAGGAAGGCGACAGTCCACACCACAGAGCCACCGACGCTCTATAACGTTTTTGATTATCTCGCGTTAACTTACAAAATACAATTTATTTAGATCTAGTTTCAAACTATCGTGATTAATTGCATCAAATTGAATACTGAGACCGTGGTCTCAAATTCAATCGTGTCTAATAGACTAGCCAAAAGCTTAGATTACCTTAAGTAATGGGTTTGAATTTCCCAATGATAAAGTAGATCCATTGAAATAAATATAACCTTCGACGACAGGCAAAGACTAATCGCATCTGCAATTAGTCTTAATTATTTAGTTTATTTGTAATGTGGTACATTATTAATTGCGAAAGCGTTTTGTTAAAGCTATGGGAAGATTGATCCAGAGTTCCTCACTGGGCCACCCTCTTAAGCTCGTATAACATTTTTAGGACCACTTGTCTGGCAAAGCTATAAAGATCTTCACCGAAAAATCTTTCAAAATAAAATTACATACAATTAGGAGTTTTATTATAATTTGCTAACATTTATATGTTTACTAAAGACATACAATGTTGAAGAATGAAAATAATTGTTTCAAATAAAATACAAGCAGTTTTCAATGCATATGCTAAGTCAATTTATATAGGAGATAAAATATCCGAGGGATATGTTTTGCTGATTTAAATTGAAATCTTATAGTTCAAAGTCCTCAACAGAACCAACAATATACGAAGTCAATGGCTTGCTTCACGCCTTGAGTGAAAGTTTTCTTCCACCTTGTGCAGAACAAACATTTAATATACTGACATTTGAATTTGTTTTGTGTAAATTATTGTCATAATCATTTCAACAGCAAGTAATGTTAACTCCAGTGACCAACACATCAAATACAAAAATCCACATAACGCAATTAAACCTTGGCGTTTTAAATAATGGATACTATAATGGATAAATAATTTATTTTTTGATATTTCGGAATTCTGTTCTTTTTATTTTTTTTTCAAAGCTTAAACATTGGACATTTTAATTAATATGCGAAACGTCACATGTACCTTTTCGGCATTAAATACATAAATATTAAACATTGAACACAGCCAGACCGAAAATGGAGATGGTATGTGAATGTCAGTGGATATTTATTTATAATTCTACAAAAGGTTAACATTGTTTTTTTTATATAACATAGGTAAGCAAACGAGCATGCGGTTCACCTGATGGAAAGTGTTACCGCCGCCCATGGACATTTGCAACAGCTGAGGTAAACGTATTTGTTAGCCGAAGATTAAAAAATTAATATCAGGAACTTTTATCTAAAATACTAGTATGGCATTTCAGCATTGAAAATTATTTTAAACTTTATTTACCATGGGGTTAACAATACATTTCCTACTGTTCGGTTTGTTGACGTCGAAGATTTGATATTGACCTGATCAATATTATATAAAGCGAGTATCATGCAGCCAACAACAATTAATATGGGATTAAAAGGATTCACTATTAATGTATGCCTTAATCCACCTATTTTCCCGAATGGCACTGTTGATTTAATGCTGCCGCCAATTTATGTACCTTATAGTATAATTTCTTAATAGATATGATGTCAGGAATCTTACTATATTTAATTATTTAAATGAGGGGATATTACGGTTAGGAGAGTCGCAGTCTCAAGTCAGCGTTAGCCCAAAAAACGTATCATTTTGCGCCTTACACGTTTTAAATCTTGCAGGGTGTTACTCAAGTAAATGTTTAATTCAAAAAGTATTTCGCGATATTATAAGAAAGATTAAAAGCAAGTGTATGTCAAAAATACCTTGCGATTTTCTAAGGCGCGGATTATATCATGCACGAGGTAAGGATACATTTTCGCCACGTGTAACATGGCTCTTGTTTGGGGATTCTCCAAGGAGCTACATGCACAAAAAATAATAATAACTAAACGCAAATTTTGTAACACATTACTTACCCGAACCACAATTCCACTAAATTTTATTTGAAATAAATAAAATAATATATCCACTTACATTTACACATTTACCATTTACCATCTAGCCCCAAGTTAGGCATGAAGCCTGTATTATGGGTAATAAACAACGGATACACAAACTTATATATTTTTGTAATACATGAATTGTCTATTGGTGATACTAATTAAATGTACCATGAAACAGAACGAATGAGTGCAACATTTTGCTATTGAGACATAATAACGATTCTATTAACGCAATATGACGACCCATGTGGTGTAATGGTCGAGATGTCGACTGCTACACCAAGGGTTCCGGACTTGATCCTCGGGCAGTACCTACAAACATTTGTCTGCATGAAGATTCTGTTTGTATTGGTCTGGGTGTTTCTATGTATAATTTGTATGTATTTACAAAAAAAAACATAAGTATGTTTATCAGTTGTTTAGTACCCGCAATACGTTTTATTTAACAGTCAATATGTTTTTTTTATTTATATACTACACGTGAAACTGCGGAAACCTCTTACTTTTCTATAAATTTATGCACCTCAAACATATTTATGAATAACTACCGACCCGAACACCATGGAGTTATGATGTAATTGTTACATCTTTGCAATTTTACTCATCTGTGACTCGATCTACGATCCCCTTACACGTTGTCTTACTTAGCACAAGTCAAGGGAAGCTCATAACAAATTTAAATAACTATTATAAAGGATTCAGCATCAAATCTCCTCATATTATTGCGGCTATACTTCAATAGAGCATATATTGATAAAAGGGAGCCACACTAAAACCAATAAAAGTTGGACTTGAATATCAATTTCGATTTAGAACACTCGGAGGAACAGTAATGTAAAAAAATTTACGAGAACTACTCTTCCAAGTTATATAAACTACCTTGAGCGGAGAAAATATATTAAAATAGCGTATAGGACCTATGTAGAATATAAATATTTCTAAGCTCTTTAGCAAAAGCTGAAAAAGTTTTCCTTGAGTTCATTTTTATATTTTTGTTATTTCACCTCTTAATAGACCAGTTAATAGAAAAACATCGATCTACTTTAAAAAATATTATGGATTTCTGTGTGACTGTGTTGTCTGTGAATCATCATCATCAGCTCATTGAAAGTCCCCACCGACGGGTACGAGCCTACCCGTAAGGGTGTTTAGCCCTTAGTCGTCCACGCGGGTCTAGTGCGGATTAGATTGGATCTTTACGCACAACCTTTGAATCTCTTCGCAGACGTGCGCAGGATTCCTCACGATGTTTTTCCTTCACCGTAAGAGCGTCGGATAACGTACATATAATTTCGAAAATTCGAAAACACATTGGTACGGGGCGGTATTTAAACCTCAGCCCTCCCGGTAGGAGGGCAACAATCCACACCATTGAGCCGCCGACGCTCTCTATGTCTGTGTCTGTGGGTTTAGGCAGTAATATACCCCACGGGCCTAATGCTGATTGGTGTATGTAAACGACTACCATCCTAAGATGTTAGCCGAGACCAAGGGCTTGTAGTCACTAATGAAGCTGGAAAGGACTCAACACAATTCAAGAACAGTTGCCCACCGATCCATTTACCGACCATTGCGATAACTGATAGCTAATAAAGAGCTACTACACCGACCGAATCTCTTATCACAATCAATAATAGCAACTCAAAGTCAAAATCCATTTATTCAAATTAGGTTTACAATAGCACTTAAAACTTTAAAAAAAAAACTCTAAATACATTAAAAATATTAAAATACTAAATAAAAGCACAAAAATTAATTTTGATACTTGTAAAAAAGTGTTTTGGTCTGTTGAGATACAAAATTTAACAGTACAGCCTTTTTTTAACACTGATTTATGTAAAAATATTTTACAAACACTGAAATAGCAGAGCAGCAAGGCTACAAATATTCGTCAACATTGAAATATCTTAAATCATCCAGTGTTTTTTTAGAATGTGAATTTTTAATAACGTTTATGATAAGACATTAACGTTATTACAAATTCACACGAAATACAAAGAAATAAAATAAAACGAATAACAAATACAAAAAGAATTGAAAACGTCAAAGAAACAGCTTACGATCGGCATTTTTAATTTCGGAATTTACATTTGCAAAAATCGCCCGTATTTAATCCACATCTCTTTTTTATTTTACTTCGTTGAATCTAAATTCAATTAGATCAGTAGAATTTTTCCCTTCAATTTTGTTTCGGTGTATATGGAGCTTGTTACACATCTAGGCTTAGCCTTTTTGTGTCTGAGTTCCATGACAGCTCAATGTAGCAGCGGCTAGTTCTGCTCTCTATCGTGTGAGTCAAGCAATTATCTCTATGGTCGATCATCGGATTTGTCAGGACTGGTCTGGTCCAGTCCCGGTCGGAAGGTGTCGTTGCACCCTTTCAAATAATATTGGAAGTTTTAATCAGCTTTGGATCCGCTAAAACTGATTTTCGACTGAATTTCCCTATAGTCATGCTTTGTGAGAAAGCTTACGCACTGCAGAGGGACGCTATACACTTGTCATGCATTTGAAATCGAGAATGTAGGTACATAATATGTGTGTAATTGCAGGTATATGTTATGTATATTACTTATATAAATTTTGATTTAAAACTAAATGACGGTGTATATTTGAAAATACTTTTATTATTGCTCTTACTATCCTAGAATTCTGTTGTAAGTCGTCAGTTCAAGAGTCGGAAGACATCTCATATAATAAATTAGGTAGGACCCGATAATAAATAGTAAGTGATACCAGGACAGAGCGGCATTGATTAAGACAAACAACTGTTATACAGTTATTAATTCTCTACCTATTCCGTACTGCGCCCGTCACCCGAGACAACAGATGTTAGGTCCTATACCCGGTAATTTAACTAGCTACAGTGCCAGATATCATCCAGTGAAATAGAAGAGTTTCGCACTCTTGTGTTTCGGGATGAGGGCACTGTAGCTAGTTCAATTACCGGGTATAGGAGACCTAACATCTGTTGTCTCGGGTGACGGGCGCAGTGCGGCATTGATGGAGGATAATAATTGTCTATCAGTTGTTGGTCTCCTTTAATGCCGCTCTGTCATGGTCTGGCGTATCACTTACCATCAGGTGAGCGACAAGCCCGTCCTGTACACTTATAACATAAAAAACCCCTGGCCTCCTACAGTCTGGTAAATAATTCTCTAGTAATTATATTTACATAGTCCATCCATACAATTATAAATAGATTGAAATCCACTACTCCATAAAGAAGTTCCTAAGATCGGTCATTCAGTAAATTACTCCATTGTGAACAAGTTTAATTTCACGAGTTCAATTGTCATTACTAAGAAAAGCCTCTATTTTACATTTATGTTACTATGCTAGCTAAAGATTTAAGGTAGTTTGATGAGTAATTTTATAAATGATGCCATAATATATAGAATGCTGTGGGGTAAACAGGTAACAATAAAATTGACACTGTTCTTCCATTGGGTATTTTTAGTTATTAAATTTTCGATCAAAGTCAAAAGTCAAAACCTTTTATTTGCTAAAACACAGTATATAATGGTGGTATTATAACATAGGCCCAGTGTGTTAAGCCTGCTCGCAGGCATGCTTAAATAAAACCTCACAATGGGGATGGTCAGTTCGCTCACTTGATGGTAATAAGGCTGACAATGACAAAGTAGTATTGAAGGAAACCATTGTTTAAAGCTATGTTAATATTTTCCGTCAACACCGACCTGCGCCTGTCACTCGAGACGACGGATAATACACCCTGTAACACTAGCTAACAGTGCCCTCATCTCGAAACACAAAGTGCATAACACTCCTATTTCACGGGACGATATCTGGCACTGCGGTGTGGTACTTAGATGACTTAGTACCGAGTCTGACACCTAGTATAATCAAAGTGTTGTTAACCTGTCCCCATTACATAATAGCATTAAAATTATCGTCGGTGGATCATTGGTATGAGCTGTTGCCTTCCAATCTGGAGGGCGCAGGTTTAAATCCGACCACGTAACAAGTCTTTCAAATTTTTGAAATTTATACGTACATTTACCCGACGCTCTTACTGTGAAGGAAAACATCGTGAGGAAACCTGCGCACGCCTACGAAGAAATTCAAAGGTTGTGGGCGAAGTCGGCTAATCCGTACTGGGCTCGCGTGGACGACTAAGGTCTATACAACCTATGCGGGTAGGCTCGTGCCCCTGGATGGGGACGTATAATGAGCTGATATTTATGATGATAAAAAACATAAATAATCATTTAGATAGAGAAAAATGATATATTCGTTTCAAACTCAGCAGTCAACACGTGCGAAGCTGGGGGCCATAACTGTTGAGCGAGTTTTATGTGCCTTCCTAATCCAAAAACATTTGCAGTTATAATGTATTGCTACTACTCACGAGAACGTTAAATAAATCGTTGCTGTATACCAAATCCCTATTGTTTTAGTAAATTTATTCCAAGCATGACACTTTATAGTTTATTATTCATGATATGTTGTCAAAAATGTATCTATTTTCCCAGACCGTGTTTATATTTGTAATTTGTTTTTATACGAGCGATAAATATAATAACTAGTATCACTATCACAGTACATCATCCATCATTTCATTGATTATCATCAGCTACTGCAGAGTTCCGACCTTCCCGCATAGAGTAACCATGGAGATGTACAATCTCTAAGAGAGGCGCAAGCCTAATGAGGATTGTTAGGTTTAAACAAGTACCATCCTAAAGCTGGCTTCTCACTGCGAGTGATATCACGCGCCACGCCGCGACAGCGCGCGCGCACTCGCAGTGGGGCTCGGCCACAGATTTCCCAATACAGGAGATGGGGCAAGCCGCGTTTTTAAGTGCGACAAATGTAAGCTCAACGAGCATACACTGGCTGCCAGTTTACGCTCTGTGAGACGAGTCAAGACGCACGAATATTAGAGAGAAATTACCGTTTTTCCCAAAATGCCATCCTGTGCAATTGTAACATGCCATCATCGCAATGAATCAGTAAATTTACCAAGAAATATAATAACTTTTCACAGCTAAGAACCGAAAAGAAATTGCGATACTGGGACTGCCTATAAACTTGGCGGCTTGTCCAGTCTAATTGTATATTCGGATGTCTGTGGGCTCGGCGCACCGCGTTTTGAACAAGCGCAACGTGACAATTCCAGTTCAAATTGCGTTTTTTTAACTTTATAATGTAAACTTCTGATATGACAATGTAAACTTCTGATATGACAATGTTAACTTCTGAATACATGAGCGAGTGTGTCATACACTCGCTCATGTATTTTCGACTAAAAATTTTGTATTTCAATGAACCGAGTTACTCGTCCGAATACTCGGTTGAAAAAAAATTGAGCCGAGTAAAACTCGGTACTTGTTACTCGTTCTCGGCAAAAGTGTTACTTAGCGCATCTCTAGTTCTTACCACTAGGTAAAAATACCTATCTCCGTGCTCCGAGACATTTCCAAGTCTCGATTACCTCAGTCAGTCTCCTCGAATTCGAGAAGATTTTATGGCAATATAAACAAAATCAATACAATTGCAATAATCCAAATCATTAAAATATTGCAAAATATTGTATATTTACAAACCGAATTAAAAATATAGATGTATTTCCTATCACTTTTCTTGAATAGAAAGAGGTGTTTGTTAAATGTCGGCGATAATACTATTTAATATTTCCAACTACGTGAATTGGTTAAGTCGATTTACGTTTTGTAAAGTAAACGAAAACTGCCAAGCACACTTCTAACATCCATTTATATTGAATAATTTTCCCATTAGCACGAGAGACGTTTATCGGCTGGGCATTAGGATTACAAAAGATATCTAGACTCAGATTGAGTACTGATAAATTGGCTAAGATACAATTGGTTACGCATATATTTCCATTTCGTTTCGTGTTTTGAATTGTCCCTGAACAATATTGTTTCTTTTATCATTACGAGTATGAAATCAAATAATTTTTGATCATAGTGAGATATGGTTACATTACACACAGTAGTATTAAGTTCAATGCTGTAAGCCAGGGTTCGATAGGTAAAAAATTGTTTGGACGTGGTTTTGTTACCTACTTAGGTCTATCTAGAAAACGACCTTTTCAGAACAGTTTTTCTTGACCTTTTAAGTATGTTAACGTGATCGGAAGTGCAAATTATGTCGCGTATTGTCTTTTCGAATTTTCCAGATTATATGTACCTTATCCGAAGCTCTTACATTAAAGCTCGCCTGGGCACGCCTACGAAGAAATTTAAAGGTTGTGCGTGAAATCGGCCAATCCGTACTGGGCCTGCGTGGAAGACTCAGGCCTATACGGTAGTATATACTGCTCGTGCCCCTCGGTGGGGATGTCTAATGAGCTGATGATGATGTAGAGACCGACGGACTGTGAAGAGACCGACGGACTGTTGACGAAACTATTGTTATTAATTTTCTAGAGCACTGCATTTGTTATAGTAATGCCTGACTATTACAGATCCCTTTATTATTATTATTTGGGTTTTTGGGGGCTATTCAGGCTTTAACAGACCTCGACCTATAATACCTTTTGTGATTCGCTCCCCTGAAAACTTAAGACTATGCCATGATGACATGACATTTGGGTACGGCAAATTCAAAAGGACTTAGATGTCCTCATGCGCTTTTAACGTCCTCTTTATATTTCCCCATAAAAAAATGAGAGCGATGGAAATGAAATTATCTATGCAATTCTGCAGCATACTCTTCGTAAATGCATTTGATAGAAAACCGATAAACGTGCAGCTTTACGGCGACTGACGAGGCTTTGAAGCGTCCCTTAACAAGGTTATTTCTACAATCGCCTCAAAATTGACTACAAAATACATCTTGGTCAGCAAAGAATATTTATGTTTATACATCATCATCAGCATTAACGTCCCCACCGAGGGGCACGAGCCCACCCGTATAGGGTGATATCTTTATACATACAATGTAAACTTTTACAAGGTTTATTTGGACTGAATTTATTTGAGTAGATACCTCTTTCATCAAGTTGGCAGGTTGAAGTGACAGTGGTGGGACAAAGAAGAAATAATGATAGATAGGACGAAAATGTTCTGAAAACATTTCCACGGAAAGGAAAAATAAGCGTGGGTAGCAGTTGGTACGATGATCAACAGGCCGATTGCGCTTAATTTTAGCAGCTTTACCGTATCTACACTTCGACATATCGCACTTTTCATGCTATAGGGGCTCATCTAAAAATTTTGCGTTTTTGAGTTTTACTTATAAACGGGCCCAAAATCAACAAATCTACATGACGCTCTAATAGAAAGAGTCAGAACGTGCAATGAAGCCGCGAAAACTTAATTTATGCCTTCTTCATATTTCCGAGTAAAGTGTGTCTTTTTAATAATGCTGGGATAAACTTAATATGTGATAAGTAATTAATAACTAACGGACATAGTCTTATTATTATTTTGCAATTAATGTTTTAATTGATTTATGACTGATTTTGTGAGAACAGAAGCGCTTTCCAGAACAATCTTCAGACGCATTTTCCCAACAATCATGTTTTCGAATTGTGCCCCTATAATATGAAAAGTGCGATATATACAACTTTTTGTCATTTTCGTATCGCGCTAATCATTGAACAGACAGTTTGTCTCGCCAAGAAAGGGGACAAGTGACCGGGACACTAAGGCAAAGAGTTAAACAATTTGTAGGGAGTGAAGAAGTGCACGCGGTGATAGCGTGAGCATGTTCCGCACGCACCTCCGGCATTGGCCTGTATAACCGAAAGGTTAAGTCAGACCATGAGAAGGTGTTGGGATCATAGATATTAGCGCGCTGATTCTAAATCTATGGGTGGGATAGCTAGTTCAACCGTACCTGAACGATAACGGATAAGATTTTCAGTCGTAAGCGCTGTCATATTGTAAAATTCAACAAAACAAGTTAAGATTCTAGAGCAAAAAAAGGAACCCTGTACAGTGTACGTACATACAACCCTTACATAAGCCTAAATAACAGGATCGATTTTATCTTTTGTATGTCAATGTGTACATGTCCCTTCTCGAGGACTGTGCTCCAGACGTAGGGCGTGACTCGTACTACTACATGGTGTACGTGTGGGTTGCGCGCCTTACTTTTATAAACGATTTTTACTTCAGGTTCTTCGTCTTCATCGAAGTTCATGTCTAGGTGGTTTTCTAGAGCGAGCGAGTTGTTCCAGTATATCGCGGCCTCGATTTCCTTTCTCGTATTCTTTTAGGACGTCGCGCAGGATCAGCAGTGGGTTTTTGTTTTGTACTTCTTCCACTTGTAGGTCGGCCGATCGTGCTAGGTCCTCCTTTAATTTCTTTCTTTCCTCTTTTGTAGTGCATAATGAATACTGACCCACGTGGCATAATTACTGAGTTGAGAAGTCGGTTACTCCAGCAAGAGTTACGTATCCTTGAAGCCGTCGACCGTTCGTTCGTTGGCACTTGTTACAAGTAAACACCCAGTTACGAGAGCTTACATAACTATGATTAGTCGCTCCGCAAGCTGTGCGGACGGACTCCGATCTCATCATGTGGGTGTGCGCTGTGTTTATTCCACGTTCGGCTTTTTACGCGTACAAACATTACTTCTTGCGTTGGACGTGGTGTTTGCTAGTTGTTTAATAATAAGATCCTTGATTAAATAGGGCTAAAGCTAGATGGGTCTGTGTGGATAATTATTGTCAACTTGACATCCATAATTTTTCATCTCTTTTTATAAACCTCTCAACGCAAATTTAGAAAATTTTGGACAACCTAGCAGGTTTGTTATATGGATACTAAATAACGGATAAACATCTTTATATACCATTTTTTTGTAAATACATACATATTATACATAGAAAACACCCAGATCAATACAAACAGACACGTTCATGTACACAAAGTTTTGTAATGCCCGGGGATCCAACCCAGGACCCTTGGTGTTAGAGCCGACGTCCCAACCATTACACCAGATGCGTCATCTTGTTTGACCGAAGTCTCATACATATCCTCAGAGTACATATCTATTGTTTTAGGTCCAGATATCTTGAAGATCTCAATGTTTTACAGCCTCGAATCGAACAAACTTCGCTACGAAAAATTCTTTATTATGAATTCTATAACCAGCAATACAAGCGCCTTCGAGTGCGAGAGCGTAGGGTTTTTTTCCTTTTCCAGTTACCGATTATTGAGTACCTTATCTAACATAATGCCGTCACACAAACCATTCATCTTTTCTTTGTCCAACCGCAACCTCGTCCACCCACAACCATATTTATCACTCTTCACGACATATGCGTTTCATCCCGCCTCATCAATGCATCACTTGCTACATTTAGTGATGCTCTTAGAATGCCTCCTTATAATATATGATTCCATTTATCTACTAATTAGTGATTCAGACACATTTTGAATTTATACATTACATTTATTGACTAATATCGCAAGAAAGGAAAAAATATCCTTGAAATAAATAAGTTAAATGTTATTTTGCGCACAACTTCAAATTGATTTTTTCACGCCTTATTGTCTGTACATGTTTATTTAATAAAAAAACAAATTTCATCGCGAAATACCTTTGAAAGACCATCTATGAAGTTGTATATTGTAGTACCACAGCAATCTTAAGACAGATAATAATATATGATAGACGAGTACCTGTTTATTTTGTCTGGGCGCTGAAACCATGCAGTTTGAATAGTATGCATTTTTTAATTTAAAAAAGTTTGTTTAGCCGTTGTTAAGTACCCAAAACAAAAAGCTCCTTGATTAAATTGGAACTAAACGATACTGTGTAAATATCGGAGGATATTTATTTATTTGTTATGAATCTCAAGGTTAAATTATACGTGGGCGAGGCAGGAGCGAGCTGCTGGATTTAGTAGATTGAGATCAAAAAAATTGTAATAAAAAAAGTCAATTGCTTAGAGCAGTCTTCAAAAATAACTAGCTTTTGCTAGAAAGTTAACGAGCTAACAAATTCTTATAATTATGAACATTATAGGTAGATACCCTCCCACGCAACACATCGCAAACATTATACCCTAGGGCACTGTTCTTAAGGCTCCATACTTTAAAGAAAAATATTCGGAACCCTTACAGGATTACTTTGTTGTACGTACGAGTATATACGTACAAAATCCAATACTAAGGGAACGCTTAAAGTCCTTGAAATTTAAACCGCGTATCAAGTCTCTAGTTTGTTATGAAAACAAAAACTTGTACGTTTTCCATATTCCTGAAGGCACGTTACACCTTCAGTTGGCTGTTTATATAAAAATACCTTCGTGTATGTGCATGTGCCCTACCCTTGCCTCTTCAACTTGCTAATACTGGCTGAGCTATGTCGGTTAATTTAGTTTTTATTTATACATATAAAATATAATTTAATAATCTCCATTTACCCTAAACTTTTAAATTGAAACTCGAATGTTCGCGGAACTGGTCAATGTCGTTTTTCCATTAGTTTACTTCGCACTTCCAAGTTAGTTAAAATCCAATCGACATTTTGAAAGTCGCTTCGATTTGATATCAAAACTTTTGAGTGTTAATAAGTTTTTGATTAATTGCGGGAGTCTTGACTTAATTTGTATATATCGAGCCGTGTTCACACTTGCCATCCATGTTTACTTTATTGATTTTAAGGAAATTCAAATGAGAGTTTATAATTATATCTTTAAAAAGTAAATGGGAAAAAAGCAAATGCAATAACAGTTATTGCACTAGCTTTTCCACTTAATGTATATGTTATATTATATCTGTGTGTACGCAAATTATTAAATAAATAAGATTTTTTAATTCATAGCAGTACAAAAAAGACTAACAGTCTTTTTGAAGTTTCAGTGCTGACATATTTAAATGTTAAAAAGTGTACAGGACGACCAGGACGCTCACCTGACGACTGAACATGACAGAGCGGCATTGATGGAGGGAGACCAACAACTAATACACAGATTACTTTCATCAATGCCTCACCGCATCCGTCACCCGAGACAACATACAATCTATAAGGGCTTCGTTTCTTGCCATCTGGCTATGGAACACTTAAAAAAAAACACGATGACTATAGAAAACATTAATATGTTAACATTAGGATAATTAAATTATAATCACATCCTCAATTTTGGCTTGTTATTAAGAAAAACAAATAACTTCAATAAAACGTTAATATCTTAAATTCAGGTACAAAATCAATGAAACCCACTAAACGGCAATAAAATCTCTCTATAGCCAATATTTTTTGTGTGAATAGGAACCTACATAATTTCTCGAGTCCTCGACTTTTCTCGAGGTAAATTTCCCAGGAACAAAGCCCATGGATTTCCCGGGAATTTTCGGCACGAGGATTCCCGGGAATGAACTCTAGTCAGGACGCTCACCTGATGATAAATGATACGCCTGACCATGACAGAGCGTATTGAAGGAGACGAACAACTGATAGACAGTTATTATCCTCCATC
Source organism: Leucinodes orbonalis (assembly GCA_019425675.1). Taxonomy (NCBI): domain Eukaryota; kingdom Metazoa; phylum Arthropoda; class Insecta; order Lepidoptera; family Crambidae; genus Leucinodes; species Leucinodes orbonalis. The sequence goes on along the minus strand of PQWD01008277.1, from coordinate 128,531 downwards.
AATGCCGCATTGCGCCCGTCACTCGTGACAACAGATGCTAGGTCCCGATAATTTAAGTAGCTACAGTGCCCTCATCCCGAAACACAAATGTGCATAACACTCCTGTTTCACGGGATGATATCTGGCACTTCGGTGGTACCTACCTAAACGACTGAATATCAAGTCTACCACCTAGTAGAAAAATAAAGTTTAACGCCACCGTACTGTCCGCCTAGGGCACCTTCTAGCCGTGAAACCCTCAATAATATAATTAAGTGAAATAAAACATATTTTTATTTACAATAGACATGTTTGTACTTTTATAGTATCGTCTGTTTCAGACGTAGGTAATAGATATTCAGAACTGGAATAACGATGGGTTTCGTAACAGCTGACATGTATCTTCATAATACTGAAATCAATCTTCATGATACTGAAACCTCTAGACACATTAAGCGTCCGAGACAAGATGGACTTTATTTTATCATAAAGGTCGAAGTTGTTTCGGAAAATCCACACGCGAATATTTATTTTACGGAAAATGAAATTTGTAATTGTCGAAGAGCCAATACTTCAGTGCACGGGAGACCATCGTGAAATAAAGCTTTGCGTTGTATTTTGCGAAATACCGTCTCCCCCTCCTTATTTTTTTTTCCCTTAGGTGAACTTGAATCAGAAAGCGCAACTTCCCGTTTTCACCTAAAAAATTGTCCTAAGACCCCCCGGAAATAGTACGGGTTGGAAAAAGCACAGTTTGACCTCCTGCTGCGTGGTAAAGTTCTTTCTACATAGCATGGCTGTAGCAAAATTGAGAAGTAAACTACCACATAAGTCTAATGCTGACTTATGGGTACTTAAGGACTGTCATCCTTAGATGGCAACGAGATCTTAAAGTAACTTTCGGAGGACGAAAGTATTTTATATTTTTGGTGACCCGTCTGATAACTGACCGTTATAACAGTTGCTTAACTTACGATTATCATTTGTTGAACATTCTCACCGCTACGCCATTGATCCCTTAAATAGCCGTTATATAGAAGTAGCAAAAACAGCTTCCTCGCAGAAGGGAGACCTATCCAGTAGTAGGATGCTATCTACGTAAAGTAAAAACCATTTTTTGTTCTGTATCGACGTTTCGTAAGCGGCTGTGCGTAGCACGGGTGGATAGTCACAAAACATAATAGATGAATCTATTGTTTACGCGCGTGCTACGTTCGAGCGGATAAGTATGTACCTACATAATATTTATGTTTATATACACGTATGATAACGTAAAGGAGACAGTATGTACATGTATGGTCGTATGCGTGGATACAACATTGACCTTTTAATCGCCAGCATTCCAGACACAATAGAAAAACAATTGTTCCTGTTGGATACACGTCACACACGTCAGCGGCGGTTAAAGGGTTAATACTTCCGGTATAGCTCTGTTCTGAAAGGTGACACGAGTAAGCAAGTATACTCAAGTCCTTTTTCGATATCACGCTATTAACCGCTGATGGCAGGGAGCGCTTTACCGGAAAAGAGGCGAGCGCAGATCGCCTATGCCTGAACGGGTATTCCAGAAGCAACTTTACAGTCGGTGTAGGCTGGTGTACTTACTTGCTAACTTATTATATGCTAGATTTAAAAAATCAGAAGTGCAAAGAAATCGGTAACTAGTATATTTATGTGCCGGTAGCGTTGAGCTGTTGAGATGTAACAATTCCTAAAATCGATTTTAAGGAATTGTCGGTGCGTTTGATTAAGACTACGGAAAACTAAAGAGTTGGTAGCTTCCTAGGCTAAAGAGCATTAGCATTGCTATTCGCAAGAAAATGCTGCAAGTATTTTGGGAACCGTACCTCGTTTACACACACTTATTAAATTTAATTTTAAGTTTATTTTATATTATTACTATTGTAAATAAAAATATTTTAGCGGAAAAAAAATATAACCATCGTAATAATAAATTAGACTAAACATTACATTGAAAAATTGTATCTCTTTATTAAGCTAAAGGAAAAATTATCTCAATAAATATTTTTCCCTTAAGTATAATTGGGTACTCAAGCAGAACAAAGAGTCTGAGGTCATAAAAAATATTGTTGGTACATACAAAGAATAAATGAGAGGCTTTATTTGTTAGTATGGGCAGGTAATTTTTTTTTATCAAATTGTCCTTTTACGTAAGTATAAGTGTTAGTATAGGTATATCGTGAGGAAACCTGCGTAAGAAGAAATTCAAAGGTTGTGCGTGAAATCGGCCAATCCGCACTGGGCCCGCGTGGACGACCAAGGCCTATACACGCTATACGGGTAAGCTCGTACCCCTCGGTAGGGGCTAGGGACGTATAATGAGCTGATGAATGACGTCAACGCTCTCTTTTTCAAAAATCGTTTTTTCATAACTTGTTTCATAAAATCGTATTGGCTATGTAAAATGTAATCGAAACCGGCTATGTGTACGAAAAAATGCTGTTTGGTTTCAAAATAAATGAAATTGTAAAGTGTCGAATAGGAAATATTTAACAGAACCTATATTTATTTCATTCAAATAAATATAGGTTCTGTCTTTATTTTAGCAAGTCAAAACGTCAGTATCCAACGCGCAGTTACTGCATTCAAACCTCCCAGGTTTGTGGTAGCCGATTCGCCTAGTTAAAAATTTTAGTAGTTACGTGTTACTTCGACATGAATGATGAATTTACGAGGGACATGTATTTTGTTTTGCATTCTACACTGTGGTAACAAAGAAATAATAATATATAGGTATATTTCTTTTAAGTTGCACCCATACATATTCATAACCAATAACACCAATTCATTTGAAATCATTTAGTTATCAATTTTAATATTAATGAAACCAAACTTGGTAATAATAATTCTTTGCTCTTTAAGTGCATATTGAGTAAACAGCAAAGTGTCCCAGAATACAACTTTAAGAACATCAGAGGCGAGTGACTAGTCAAATATTTGAATGCATTTTGTACAACTTAATTGAATTATCATTACACTTTTAACGCTTATTATTTCTATTAAAGCTTAAATTTAGCAATTGATGCACAATATTTTCGGCAAAATATATTAACTTTATCTTGCTAGTTAACAAAGGTGCCCACTTATTAACCTTACATTAAATGGCTATTAGCAAAGGAGAAGTTAATTTATTGAATTTAATGGATTTGTCATGTCTTGCGGGGCTGTCTTATAAGTCTTCTGGAGTTTTATGATTAGATTTTAATTTTAAGTAATTCTACAGAAGGTTTATAATTGTTAATTAATCTATATGTTGTATAAAAAAACATGAATTAAATACCGCGTCCTGTGACTTTGCATTTATTTATCTTTTCTGTTATAAAGTGAACCAATCCGCTCACCTGAAGGTAAGTGATACGCCTGTCCTTGACAGATGCAGTGTCAAAGCAAAGCGTTAATTACCCTGGCGCTGACACATGAGAAAGCTAATGTTAATTATTCTATACACAGTAAATTCACTAGCCATTGACCTAACACAGAAGTGCATAGCACTTGCATTTCACAGAATAATACCTACCTAGACGGTTCAGTACCAAGCCGAAAGCCTAGTAAGCTATGTGATTTAATCGAATGTTTGAAGTATGCGAATAGTTATCTAAAGTTATAAGAATTATTTTAAATCATTTTCATCTCCATTATATTATTTTAGCATATACACATCCTTATGATCCTTATATGTGGATCGATAAAAGCGATTCCTTATTTTTTTTTTTATGATATAGGGAGCAAACGAGCAAGAGACACCTGATGGAAAGTGTTCATCTCCGCCCAGGGACAACGGTAACACCAGAAGTGCCACCGGTGCGTTGCTTGCCTTTTAGATAGGAATATGCTCTTTCCTTAAAATTAGCCATGTCATATTTGTCAGGAAATACCGCTGCTGGAAGATCGTTCCATATAAGTACAGTACGTGAAGAAAATTGCGCATGAATCGGAACTGTAGTCGAACGCCAACAATCAAGATGATGAGGATGGAATTTCATCTTGTGGCGGGTAGTCCGATGATGAAATTCAGCAGCAGGTATCAGATTGAACAGTTCGTTGGAACACTCCCCATTGTATATGCGATAGAAAAAAAAATGTAACGTAGAATTATTATCCTGACAAACTTTTTAATTCTTTCAAACACAATCCGCTACGTAATGTTGTAATTTTAGAACGTATATTAATAATTCATACAGTTCGCACAGAATTATAGATCCAAATCATTATACGAAACTCAAGCCACGTGAAAAGATTGGGTTGTCTGATACGAGAGGTGAAAATTAGGTTGGTTCCTCTATACAGTTTACTGTTTTGTAAAAGCTAGTTCGAGGTTCTCTCAAGCACTCCCAAGAAGGTTATTAGAATCGAGATTTCCCTTAATTAAATCTTATTCATATAATTCCCCGTTTTCTGAGTCTAATATGGAGTTTTACAAAGTATGTAGTACCTATTATATAGGTAACCCTGAATGTATAAATTATACTTTGTAAGAAAATATAAAGCTTTGATGTTAACTTCTAGCCGAATAAATAATGAAGAGAAAATTTATGCAACGTTGTCTTTGACACCTCTTACACCAAGGACGGTTACGGAACGGTTCGATCCCCGGGCAGAACAAAACATTTGTGTGCAAGAACATGTCTGTTTGTATTGGTGTTTTCTATGTATAATAAATGTATGAACATCATCAGCTCATTAAACGTCCCCACCGAGGGGCACGAGCCTACCCGTACGCGGGTGTATAGGCATTAGTTGTCCACGCGGCCCAGTGCGGGTTGGACGACTTCACACACAACCTTTGAATCTCTTCGCAGGCGTGCATGAAGGTTTCCTCACGATGATTTCCTTCACCGTAAGAGCGTCGGATACCGTACATATAATTTTGAAAGTTCGAAAACACATTGGTACGTGGCGGGATTTGAACCTCAGCCCTCCCGGTAGGAGGGCGACAGTCCACACCATTGAGCCACCGACGCTCTATAATAATAAATGTATGCGGGATTCGATCCCACGACCTGCGGATGACGCAGCCGGATGCTGTGCATACTAAACCTAGGAGGCATTTAGAATAATATGGCAACTAGCCATGAAAAAAACTTATCCGGATAGATATAAATAGGTGTCCTTCAACTTTAAGTAAATACTTGCATACGCCGGCATCGTATTTCTGTAACCTCCGGTGTTGCAAATCTTTATGGGCCGCTACTGCACACACTTGCCACCAGGAAAGCAGAAGAGGTATAGCGGTTGCAACGTCAACTACCACACCAAGGGCTCCGGGTTCGATCCCCGGGCAGGTTGAGTCGTCGACTACCACAACAAAAGTTCAGGGTTCGATCCCCGGGCAGTACAAGCATTTGTGTGCACAAACATGTCTGTTTGTATTGGTGTGGATGATTTCTATGTATATGTTTACAAAAAATATATAAATATGTTTATCAGTTGTTTTGTTGGGCAAGATGGCGCTGTGTGAATGTCAGTGGATTTTTTTATTATTAAAGATGGATTAACGTTTAATCTCAGTCTTAACTGGTGTTTTTTGATGACGAGACCGATGTTTGTACATGTTTATCCAGAAAATGCTCTTTGCTCGTCTATCAGTTACATTTTATTAATAAAAATAGATAAATATCCACTTATATAGTGGCTCATAAAAAGCGGTTATTTTAACGATCTTGGGAGCCAGAAATATGTTAAATGTTGTTCCAAATGTACTATTGAATTAAATTAAATTTAATTCACGCAGCGTCTTCTAGCCCCGAACTTAGCATTTAGTTATAATATGGGTACCACTTAACAACAAATAAACAAACCTTTTTTTGTAAATACATAGGTACATAGTGTGCTTGCTAATTTACATATACCTATATTATGAAAAATCCTTTTAAAACGTCCCATTTCACATAAAAATTACATACTGAAGTTAAAAATAAAAATCATTCTTTCCATTGAAGAGCGATAATAGATGCCGCTGGATAGCCCGTATTAGAGAGTTCAACCCTTTTAGGGTAATGGAAACTTGGAAATAAAATGATTCTACGACAAATGCTCTCTTTTAACAGGGTAAAATCGCCAAAGTAACTTTCACAAAAAACACAAACCATGTCAATCTAACCCGCAGATGGAAATAAAGGTAAAGGTTGTACATTTCCGACTCTTTATTAGGGACTGTTGTTTTTTTGTCAATTTTCATTTTTCTTAAAATTCTACTAAAAGAACCACAGATTTGTAATAATATAACATTATTTTGATAATTTAAGGAGCCATTACCTACGTATATGTATAACTGAATAAAAATATACCTATATTTGAATATTAAAATTTAACAACCCGTAAAAGAAATTCATAATGAAAAAAATATCGATACAACTTTTTTTGATAGGGCAGTTGCCGTTGAATAGTTTTTTTTATGTTAAGATAATTACTGAAAAAAACCGTTAAATCAAAAAAAAACTCACCAAACAACAACAGCAGCAAATCACTAACAGCCAAGTTGAACAAATAATAGTTAGTAGCCGTGTGCAGACCCGGATGCTTCACGATTACAACGCAAACGCACACGTTCCCTACCACTCCAGTCAAGAATATAACCACCAGAACTATACTAATTGGCACAATCTCCTTTAAAGGTAACCGCCGGGATCCCATCAACCACCACAACATCTCTTCCTCACTACAGTCAAACTTCGATAGGTTGTTGCAACGGTTAAAAAAGTCGTCGTAAGTTTCGTTATTGCGAAGGAACAACCGAGAGGCCATTTCTGCAGACATATCTTTCTAATATATCAATTATTCTAGTTAATAAACAATGACATGGTAAATCAGAGAAGTTTTGAAGTTTGCTTCGTTTAATATAACTACGTCAATTCAAATTTGGAATCGTGGAACATGACCGTTCTCGATGTGATCCGGCGCGAACTGAGACGTCGTTTGTAGCTTTTGCAGGACTACTAAACGAGGCCTTACTACGGGAACTCACTGGGAGCATAGTGAATTTTACCCAGTAGCAATTCGTGAAATGTTAGTAATATGACCTATCAATAAAATAAAGTTTAAACATGTGTTGTATTACAAACAACACTAGCAAATATTAAGGATTTGCACCTTAAGTCCAAGCCTGGTACGGGAAGAGAGCGTTAAAGCTGTTTGTAAAGCTTATAATAATATAGAACCAAGTTATTTAGGACTGATTAAATGACCGGCCAATATGCGTTGTACTTTGTTAATCCAGTTGATTCATCACTCATTTTCAAGATCTTAATTAATATACAATTTGGAATATAATCAACGCTGTAGCAACCAACAAATTACACTTGCAGGTGAGATTATGGGCATAAATAAGGTAATATTGAAATATTTAATTTGCTACATACATAGATATTTTTCAAACGGTTACATACCTATCGTATGTGAATTAAACAAATTATAATTTACAAATGTGTTTTCGATTTTTCAAATATGTTATGTACGTTTATTCGACGCTCTTACGGTGAAGAAAAACATCGTAGGGAAACCTGAGCACACCTGCGAAGACATTCAAAGGTTGTGCATAAAATCGGCCAATCAGCACTGAGTCCGCGTGCACGACTAAGGCTTATACACCCTTTACGGGTAGGCTCGTGCCGCGCGGTGGACACAAAAAAGTGAGTTTCTAATATCAATCCCCTAGTGATAAGAGAAACCCTATTATCTTTTTATATTCCTTTACCTGTCAGATAGTTTATTGGTATCATCAAACGATAAATTACAAGGAAAAACATTGATTCAATTCCTCAAAGAGTCCATTAGTTTCAGCTAAAAGCTTTTCAAGTATTTTCCTATAGCTATCTTAAACAAATTAAGTGAAAGAAAATATTCACTTAAAGTAAGTCAAGAAACAATGGTATCAGAGACTGTTATTAATCGATTTTTTACCATTACCATTAAAAAAAAGGTTAGCGATGGTCAAGCGGAAGTTTTAAAGGCATTTCGTACAGTTTTGGCATAAATTTGTAAGATAATCTAATGGAAGATGTAGTTTCAATGGGCGGAACTCGGCACGCTGAGTCAAGTATTTACGTTAAAGAATCCGCAATGCTTATGACGAGTCTTTGAGTAATGCGTCCTACCTGTACACCATCCCCAACCCAGCTGAGAAATGGTCACCATCTGATGGTAACGTTATACGCCTGACCATGACAGAGCGGCATTGATTGTACTAACGACTGATAAATAGTTATAACTCCATCACCGCCGCACTACGACCGTCACCCGAGTTACTCATATACCCGGTAATTTTACTAGCTACGGTGGCCTTATCCCGAAACACAGAGTGCAAAACATTCTATTTCAAGGAATGATATTTTGCATTGCGGTGTTTCCTACCTAGACGACTCAATACCGAGTCTACCACCTAGTATAAATTATAAAGAACATAACAACGAAGAGGATGCACGAATACAAATTTAATATTCTTTCACTTAGGTAATGTTGAAATTTATTAACTTTCCTTTAAATATATTAAATGGAAACAACCACACGTGGCGGAATGTTTATATCTACTTATCTATAATCTTCTATTACATATAGGTATACATTAAATTAAAGTGTCTGTTTGTAATACTGAATTTTTTTTCTTCATGCATATGAATATGTATACACAAGCAAAAATTATGCCAAAATTTTTTTGTCTATCTGTTTGTTCCGGTCTGTTTGATCTCTGAAATGGCTGGACGGATTAGGACGGGACTTTATTTGGCAGGTAGCTGATGTAATACGGCTATTTTAATTTTACATAGAAAATACTTTTTTTAGAAAAAAAAGCAATGAAGCGCCGCGCGGCGCGCATCGCGTGTTCTGCGCGCTTTTTAGGTTATGTTTAACTGCGGGAGAACATCTTATGGTATCACGGGTAATACCGCGGGGAACAGCTAGTTTATTGTCAAGAGCGGTTTCCATGTGTCCAAATGTGACTCATGTAAAAAATGTGGACTGAGATGGTACCTACCTAGACGACTCAGCAGTGGCGGATTTACTAATAGGCTAAGTAGGCTGCAGCCTAGGGCGGCAGATTTAGAGGGACGACAATCAATTTAGCCCAAATATTTAACGTCTCACAGAAATTTTAAAAAAGATCACTTAATTATATGTGTACACATTACGTCAGTAATCCGTATATAAAAGATTACTAAACACATAATAATGTTGCAATTTCAGAATAAATACTAATCCCACCAAAAACATCTATAACGCATTCCAATTCAAAATTTATTGGGGTGGCAAATTTTTTTATCCTATTATGGCAAATATTTTAGCCTATCTATCTCAACCTATCGCAGTCCACTGCTGGCCATAGGTCTCCCCATTTTGCGCTAGATATCCCGGTCCTCCGCTTTTCTCATCCAGCCTCCACCAGCGACCTTTCGCAAGTCGTCGGTCCATCGGGCCGGAGGGCGTCCTACGCTACGCTTGCCGAGACGCGGTCTCTACTCCAGAACTCCAAAATTTTTAGCCTACTAGCAGCAAATTGTAAATCCGCCACTGCGACTCAGTATCGAGTCTACCATCTATCAAAGTCTAGGTCAACGAATTGTCGAAATTTATTGGTCTTTAATATCTGTTTTACGTTAACATACCTACTTAAGTTACATGGTTCCAATAATAGATATCTTACACGTTCTCGAGATAAAAGGGTCTAGACATGTAGACTGACAGACAGAGAACAGAAACCCTATGATAGGGGTTCAGTTGTATTCAAATTACATATTCATAATAACCCACTTACATGTTGACGTAATTTTGTAGGCTTGAAACGATAGAAACAAGGCGAACCGGTGAAAGTCAGTAGCGTAGTTAGGGTGCGTAATTCTTTCCGATAAGATAACATAATATTTCTGATGGAGAAATCGAAAAGGAATTTGAGAATGATGGCAATATTGAGTAATTCCGGTGCGATGGACAGACGTCTTGGAAAAGGTCGATGGTGGAGGCTGGATGGGAAAAACAGATGACCGAGATATCTGGCGAGGAGAAAATGTATTTTACAAATAATATTTGTGCATAACCACAGATAATATAATATAGGTATCATTACTAAATGCAACTAGTTAAATGTTTTAGTATTTTTTAAAAATAATCTTTCATTTTTAGGATTGAATAGATAATATCGCAACTTAATTTGAGAAATGGAGGTATCGAAAAGTCTAACGACATTCCATTCATTCGTGGACCCTAGAAAATATTATATTGCTGATCAGGACATTTACCAGGTTGAGGCGTTTACAATCCTTAAGAGGACTTTTGTATGGTTAGCGCATCACACCTAACGCCGCAGGTCCTCAACTGCAGGATAATCGGAAGCATTATCGTAAAGTGCTTAAAACCGTATGAAGCAAACTTTGCCTAATGACCCTTGTTTAAACCAGAAGTAAACTAGACTCTCCAAGATGGATCTGAGCTGTTTTCCCAGCAGCGTTTAGAACCAATTTAATACGTTAAGTACTAACAAGCAGCAAAGCAGAAAGAAAAAGAAACCTCATAAGGGGTAGGTAGGTACATAGGGTTGTCAAGGATAAACAATGGATTTTCTATTTTGACTGTCATGGCCTTGGATGCTCGCTTGGATGATTTCACAATACTTTATCCACTCAAATAACAATATTTGTATTAATAATTGGATATCATACCAATGATATAGCATTTTTTAATATTTATGACAATCCCTTGCCGTAACGTGTCAAATCATCAGAGACTGAGATTATTTCTTTTTTATTAATTAATCATTGGGATAACACATCAGAATATCATTTAAGGAGAAGTGAAGGTAAAAACACCGAGATGGTGGCGGCGCCAGCCATGCATATGAAATAGTTTTCTTGATACTAAAGTGGTTTAAGACATTTTATTGTAAATATCGTGTTTTAATGCAGACATTTGAAATTTTCACAACTAAACATATAAGTAAAAAACACGTCATCATCATCATCCGCTCATTGAAATGTCCCCACCGAGGGTCACGAGCCTACCCGTAATGGCCCGTAATGTTTAGTCCTTAGTCGTCTATGCGAGCTCAGTACGGATTGGCCAATTTCATGCACAACCTTTGAATCTCTTCGCAGGCGTGCGTAGGTTTCCTCGCGATGTTTTCCTTTACCGAATGAGCGTCGGATGTACGTTACATCTGAATTCGAAAACAAAGTCATTGGCACGTGGTAGGATTTGAACTTGCGGCCTCCAAATCGGAAGGCAACAGTTCACATCACTGAACCAACGATGCTCTCACAAAAACATACCTACGCACGCAATGACATTTTATGTTTACCCGCTATAAAATCAACGTGTTAAATTTTAAGCACCTTTTGGATAACAGTCAATAAATAAATAAATAAAGTCTCGGCTCAAACTACAAAGTACTAATGCTATAATAAGATCCGTAACATAATTGGCTGCCAAACCATCAATGTCAAACCTAACAAATAATTAAGCCAATAGCAACACCGTACTAAAAATAACACGCTGTTTTGACGTATACATTTTCTTTTTAGACGTTTGGCTTGACATTCGCTGTTTGTCGTTTCACAAATTCACATCTTCGGATTCTTTCACTAAATTACTTTTATTCATTACTTTTTGTATATCAAGAAATATTTTTAATAGTTGTTAGAATAAAAACAATGGTTTAGTAGTGGTAAAGGAACCAGTGTGTAATTAAAAGCGAAACTGTGATCGGCCAATGTCGGAAGAAATAGCAATCGCAATGACAAGTACAGAGGCGGACTCTTCTCAAACGCACGGCCACGAAGGTAAATAAATAAACAATAATTACTTTTAAAATTGTACCGATCTTTGTATTGAGATTCTATAATTTAGTTCCGTCCTATTAAACAGATTTGAAAGAGCTCCGCGAATTTGCTTTTATATTAAACTAATACAAGAACAACTGAAGTGATCTGCTATAATTGTACATTAATTTTAATCATTATAAAAACTATTACTGCTCAAAACAATGAAATTATAGATTATCATTTATGAATACAACAATACATATTTTTACTTTAAAGCATAATAAAAAAAATATGCACTCTAAAGCAATATACATTTACAGCAACATCAAGTGCTAATACAGATGAGACAGCATCTAGCAGTGCCGCCACTCCGGCTGGGAGTGAGGGCCAGTCACGCCAGTCCAACTTACAACGCATTCAGCAAAGAAAGGAACAAGTCTATAATTGGCCGCACAGTAAAAAATTACTTAAACTTGCAATATATTCTGGGTGTCAGGTATGAAACTGTGTTAAACTCTTAATAAATTATTCTGTGATACATGGGCTAGGTAGTTACTCCTATACTATCATTTAATGTACTCCATCATTGAATTTGGCTGGAGAAATGTTGATTTCATTTGTGAGCAATGGCATAGTAGCACACATTCACACATGACAAAAAAATAGAAATCAAGTCCCTTCATCCTTTGGAGGCATGGATAATCAATGAACTAACTAGATGCACAACAGCACTCAAAAAGTGTCCACAGCAAAATTTTGCCCATCGCACCAGTCGGGCAAAATTTTCATTCATCATAACATCATTCACTACATGCTTTTGATTTTGTACTCTTCTAATTATGTCTTAAGGTCAAAATGTTAATGAGTAATTTTATGACAAATAAGTCAAATGTATGTGTCAAGCAATTGGATGTTTTGGTTGATAATTCTCCATGATTGTGCATGTAGTTAATTTATTGTTTATCTGAGTTTTGAGGGCATATTATTTGTCCCTTTGGAATTATAGTTTACGGACAATGATATTTAAATATTGCATACACCTAAATTAAAGACTTGCATGTTCCTTGACACAAATGTTTAAATTCATGGAAAGAATTGTCTATAGGCTTCTAATTGAATTTTCACACTTCATATCACAGAACCAGAATCAATTTGAATTCTATTGAGCTGTCTAGTAGGTTGCAATGACTCTGAATGTAAAATGTATTATTGTATAAACAGACCCCAGAATGTCCTTGCAATGGATGGAAGACTCCTGTAACACAGGTGCCCAAAAACAACACAAGGACTGAACCATTGGCGAGTTTCAATGATCCTTGCCGTAACTGCAACCATATATTAGGTATGTCATTATCACATTCTTATCATAATATAGTATGAGGCTAAGTCCTATACTGTGTATACCCGCACTGAGCCCGCGTGGGCGACTAAGTCCTATACCGCGTATAGGACTTAGTCGCCCACGCGGGCCCAGTGTGGGTTGGCCGACTTCAACGGGCAGCAGTCGACACCATTGAGCCACCGTCGCTCAATAATATTATATTTATAAAAAAAGTAAAAGTAACCAATTTTTACTCTTTTGAATATAGGGTCTTTGTTTGCTGATTGATCAACTATTTCAAAGGTGAGTCTGTCAGAGTATGGGGACTGAATATAATTATTATATTTATTCGGCCAAATTGGGCCTACATTGTTTAATGTGCTGCTGCAATGTGGTTTTATAAGGGTAAACTCCTTTGGTGAACTGTCAGTGTTTTCTATCTATAATATGTGTGTACTCACAAAGAAAAGTAAGTATGTTTATCTGTTATTTAGTACCCGTATCACAGGCTAAAGCTTAATTTGGGAATAGATGCGCTGTGTGAATGCCAGTGGTTATTTATTTATCTTTTTTTATTTCATATAGAGAAACATGTGACTCAGCTTCAAAACTTACCGGTGACCGAGGTAAATCGGCTGCTAGGAGCTGTTGTGGACGTAGAGAACATCTTCATGTCGATGCACAGGGAAGATGATCATGATACCAAGAGGGTCTACTACTATCTATTTAAGGTATTGTTGCCATAGGGTTTTACTTGTGTCCAATGTTTTTATGTCATTTAGGGGATGATCAGTTTGTTCACATGGTGGTAAGTGATACGCCTGACCATGACAAATGCAGTGTTAAGGGAAATTAATGTCATCATTTTCCGTCAACAGTGCCCTGCGCCCGTCGCCCGAGACGTCATATCTTTGCCCTTAATTTTTACCCGGTAATTTACTAGCTACAGTCCCCTAAGCCGATAACACGGATGTTAAACAATGGATCCAAAAAAAGGCACCAACCAAATTGAAAGAGGCTTAATTTTACCTGTAGGTGATTGTATAAAATCGTCTGCATGTCTTTGGTAGTATTGGATAAAGAGTCCTTTTTAGCGAATGATGCCAATGAAGCGGGGAGAATGACTAGTATATTCTTATATTCACTAGTCCGCATGTTTAGTTATAGCCGAAACTCCCCATACTATTTATCAGATGATGATATATATTTTTTTTTAATTTGAGTATTACTGCCTTCTCACGTGATGGAAAGTTACAATGCAGCCTAAGGTGTATCACACAAACTCATCATCATTACCTCATTAAACGTCCCCCACCGGCACGAGCCTACCCGTAATGGGTGTATAAGCCTTAGTCGTCAACTCGGGCCCAGTGCGGATTGGCCGACTTCACGCACAACCTTTGGATCTCTTCGCAGGCGCGCGCAGATTCCCGATCTCTATGTTTTCTATTACCGTAAAAGCGTCGGATAAACGTACATATAATTTCGAAAATCCCATTCGAGCCACCGACGCTCCACGCAAACTCAAATAATGCGTATCTACTATTACCATGAAAACCCCTATGTTTGTATCAGGAATCACAGACATCACAGAAGGTCATTCCATTTGCAGTTCGGACGCTGAATGAAGAACCGATCTTTTTGTACGAATAGATGGTATAATATACAATCAACTTTTTGTTCAATTACAGCTGCTTCGCAAGTGTATCCTGACACGTACACAGCCTCGCATCGAAGGTCCCTTAGGCCAACCGCCGTTCGAGCGACCGTCGATAGCAAAGGCCATCACAAACTTTGTGCTATACAAGTTCCACACGCTGCCGCAGCGGGAATGGCAGACGATGTACGATCTCGCCAAGATGTTCCTGCATTGCTTCAACCATTGGAACTTTGAAGCGCCCAGTGTTAGGAAACTGGTGTGTATATTTTCAATTGAGCGTTATTATTTTGGTGAATAAAGTTGTAAATAGTGTTGTCATTTAGTGCAAAAAAATGTTATTTCTAAATAAATAAATATATAGTTATTGTTTAACAGTTTGCATTGTATAAAATAATTTTAACCAGTGATAGGATTACGTGTATTGGATAAGGGGAGGAAATTCCAAACCAACTCATTATTAATCTTATGTTGCTCAGTTATGTGTATGTAGACATTCCTCTGGAATATTTTTTCAGGAAATTAAATGATGTGCTAATGTGACCAATAAACAAATCCTGGTCTGATAGATAATTTTAGGGTTTATCTTTTGTTTCAGCAAGTATCTAATCCTGAAGACATATCAGCATACCAGATCAATTTTACGAGGTATTTACTATAATTTATTTATTCATACAAAATACAATTACAATAAACAAACAGTTAGGTGTAAACATAAACTCATTCGAGTTTTTGACGTACACCAGAATCGTCATAATTGTTTACGTCATTAATTATAAAAAAGACACTTAACATAAACATACATTGATTTTATTATTTATGGTTTCCCTACTAGAAACCTCCAGATAATATATTTTTTTAATTTTATAATTTTAATTATTGTGTCAAGTGTAACCATAGATTGTATGTAGCTTGATTAGTTATTGACTGACCCGATATACTTCTCTGTAAAAAGAATTGGGATGTGGCAGTTTTTTGCTATACATAATTGTGCAGGCGTTGTTGAGCTATCGGCTTACCAATACATTTTGCGATTAATTTTTTGTTTTTTTTCTGGTCGTAAAATCCATCCTTGGACTTCAATGAAGATTTAGAAAAAAAATTGGTTACATTGGTTTAGATAGATAGATAGAAATAATAAAACCTTCATTGCACATAGGTATAATAAAATAACGAACTAAGAAAACTCAGTACAACACTAGTCTTATCGCTATAAGTCTTTATTAGACAGCATTCATTAAAAATATATATTTTTTAAAAAGGAAATGTATCTATGCTTTACGCTAGTGTTGTCCTTGCAGATGGTTGGTGTTCTGCCACGTGCCGGCGTTCTGCGACTCGCTGCCGCACTACGAGACGTCGCTGGTGTTCGGGCGGACTTTGTTGCGGGCCGTTTTCAAGTCTGTGTGTCGCCAGCTCATGGACAAGTGCCATTCGGAGCGAGACCGCATGCCGCCGGAGAAACGGGTAAAGTATAGACGGGCCCTAACTTTAACCTTTCGACCGCCAACGTCGTCTATACATGACAGGCACTTGCGTGCTCTATTCGCCAACGTCATCTATACGTAAAAACATGCTCTTAAGAATATGAAATTAACGTGTTGAATAATGTGAATAAAACGATTGGTGGTTAGTATATTTTTCGAAGTTGTTTTTATTGATGTTATGCTGTCATGTCCAGGGCACTTATATAGCGTGGAGTGAAAAAGGTTAATAGGATTAATCATGGTTGGTGATGGTTAAATTCGCTTAGTCAAGGCGTTTCGTGACAGCGAGCTCATTTTTAACCCTTTACCCAACTGCGACGGTTGCATATATTCAACAGACACAATAGTTCATCTATTGTGCCTGAAATCCCGGCAGTTAATAGGTTAAGGAGTGACTTAAGTGATGCAATAAGAAATTTTGTAAAAGGACTAGTGTAAAATAAAATATTTAAATTCAGAACTTTGGCCAGAACCGAGTTATTCCCAATACATATTTCTTTACTTACCAGTTGGACTCAATCATAATTATTTCGTTAACCTACAACAAATTTATTTCCTTTTTTTTACAATTATTTAACTATCGTATTGCGTCCCTAAAAGACGCACAGCACTCAGGACTAAAGATTGGGGCGTATCCCAACACGCGGGTCCATTGTCGGAATTCGGTAGATGTTAACGACTAGTAAAATCAGAAAGTAGGCGGGTCCCAAATTTACAAGCATGCAGATATATAAATAAATAAATAACATTAGCAATAAATTGTTCTACTATTGTGTCCGTCTTCCTGGCGACCAAAAAGTCAACTGCACTAAGATACGCAAATAACATTTTCTATCTATACATGTTAAGGTGCATTGCTATTAGGAATTATATACAGACCTTTCATTAAAGTTAATTTGGTACATTCTGTGCCCACATGTTTAGTGCTGCAGTATACGAGTATACTGTAATTTTCTGTATCTTATTTTGGGAGCCATAAATAAAGAGATAAATGCATCAGCTTTGGACCCGCTTTGTGGAGTACGGCTCCCTATTGACATGCTGTGTGTGAAAGCCTGCACTGGGACATTTGATTGATTCTTTCAACAAAATCTATTTGTATTAATATTCATTTTTCCCACAGGTTCTAGTATTGACGCACTTTCCCGGTTTCTGGCTTTGCTTGAAGAAGAGATATTTAGTGCGAACTCCCCAATATGGGATCCGGACTTCAAACAGATGCACCGAATCATCACTTGCAAGCGATACTCGACAATAAGACTAGTGAGTTAAAGTCCAATTAGCTGTTACTTGGTATGTAGTTGGGTTTTGAGTTTGGTTGATGGTGGCACGTTTTGTGGATTGTTCATTTCATTACAACATATTACTAACTTCACTGAATGAAAGACGCGGATTTTTCTATATCTTTTATTCGACTTTTCGTGTACATGTGCTAATGACGTCATTATGATAAACCTTAATACTTGTTTCCTATTTTTAATATTTCTACATGATTGGATCCTGTACCCAACTTTACTCACTAATAAAACGAGTAAGACATGATCGCTAATTAAAAAAAAGACTGCTTTTGTTTTATGAGATGCAAAGTAGAAATATAAAGAAACGATAAAGCGCTTGAAACTAAAATAGCTTTAACTGTAATACTTATCGCGAAAAATTGGTTCTTAATTTTATTATACAATTTATGCTAGTATCGCTTTTAGTATGCTATTGGCCTAAAAGTGGGTTCAAAAAGTAGTAATAGTAACTTATAACAAACAAATGTTCTGTCATGTTTACAAACTGGATATATGCAAATTTCATATCATCCTTTATCCTTCTACTTTAAGCGTAAATATAATTTTAATGGTATACTCGTAGTTGGGTACCAGTACTTCTCATTTGTTTTTAATCTGCACAATTAGATTTTTATTAGCACATTGTATACTAAACATTTGTTTCACCATTTTAACGCTTATAACATGCATAACATCATGTACTAACCACTGATCTATACTCATTTCATGCATTATCATGGTTTTGTGATTTTTCTACAGGTAAATTGTGAATTGAATGCTTGCATTTCAAATGTGTACTGTGTGTGTTTGCTATTGGTGATTGTATGAGGTGTGTTTTTATTGATTATACTATACTTGTAACATTTATGGTAGGTAACCTATGAGACTTATTGGAATCAATTGTAAAGTTAAGGGGCCAATTAGCTTGAAATCGAATCTTGGTTCTTGAATCGAATGTTTTTATTATAAACGGTTTCATTAATTTGTCTTCATAATAAAATTATGCTTGTTTATGTTCCGTAAATTTTATAATTACAAAAATGACGTGTCTGTCTTCAATAAATACATAAATATATATAGAGATAGACTTTATATCATTTCATGTAATATGCTTTAATTGTAATAGGTTTTCGTTGAGCATTTTTAAAGAAATGATGAAGAATTATTTCTTTGTTTATAATTTTTTTTATTGATTTTTAGATTTTTTTGTACAAATTATATTGTATCATGGCAACACCAAGTAAGTTGTAGTGAAATCCATATGCTATTATAATTCACAAATAAAATCTTTATTATACCTTATACATAGGTCATCAGTAATCATTGAATAAAATATACTAGGTATAAACGTTAACATAAGGTGTGCATCATAAAGTTAACACAAATTTTTAACATCGGTGTCAGATGGTGTGTGAAATACATGTTTGTGTGTGTCTGTGCTCTAGCGGGGAGGCGCGGCGAGTTCGAGAGGGTTACCGCCACCGGCGAGAGTAAGGACGGTTTCACCACCGTCTCCCTGTCCTCAGGTAATGTGAGCTTTGATACCCACTCGTAAGGTGTATTATTGTGTTGCAAATTATGTGCTCAGGTAATGTGGACTTTGATGACGAATCGGTTTAATGTTGCGTAAAATGATGATAAATTGAATCAGTTGACAGCTAATAGGTAGAGAAAAGTAAGAGAGATAAAATTTAAAACACGATCATTCTCATGAGATTTTTAATATCGAAACCTGTTAATAGAAAAGCAAATTTATTTTCATATTATATTTTTTCTAAATCAATTAAGATAAAGTTCTTAATTTCTTTAACTAACAGTCATTTGATTGAAATACTGGCTGTATTTTAATTCTAGAGATCCATTTTAATAAATATTTTGAAATTGAAAGCTGAAAACCAAGTGATGAAATCACCTTGACAAGTATCTATGTTGATCTGAATATTTAAGATATCAAGATATTTATGGTTTAAATAGTAAATTCAAATATTCAAGTTTGTCACATCGCAATCGCTTTTTGATCTCGAAGATTGGATATGTCAATCGTTAATTTTCGTCCATAATTCTGGTTTTTGGTCACTCATCGTAACGCATGTAATCATGGGCAAACAACATTTAACAACTAATAACATGACTTCATATTGTATATCTGGCGTTCAATTGAATAACGGAAACAACAGGGAAAAGTAACGAGTGGATGAATTTCGTTTGCAATGTACTATTGTCTTTATTAGTAATAACATTCGGAGATCGAAACAAGAAAGAATATTATTATAGGTATTTACTTTATAATTGGGTATTAACAAACCGAAAAAACACTTTAAAACTCTTTTACTACTGTCGCCTGTACCACACCAGACATCATCGATATGCGGAATATCAGTGAATTTACTAATTTAATGAAAATAATTTCAGAATTTTTAATTGCATTTAGATAAACTTATTATACATGCGTGCCATCACACCACTCTAACACTTCAGTGAAGGCCTAACCCGCACTCGGCCCTCGTGGACGATCAAGCTAATCACCCACGTAGGCACGAGCCTACCCGTATAGGGTGATTAGGCCTTAGTCGTCCACGCGGGCCCAGTGCGGATGGGACTTCACACACAAACTTCGAATCTCTTCGCAGATGTGCATGAAGGTTTCCTCACGATGTTTTCCTTCACCGTAACAGCGTCGGATAACGTACATATATTTTCGAAAATTCGAAAACACATTGGTACGTGTCGGGGTTTGAACCTCAGCCCTCCCGGTAGGAAGGCGACAGTCCACACCATTGAGCCACTGACGCTCGGTGGGGACGTTTAATGAGCTGATAATGATCTATATCAATTCCCATATGTAGGGTTCTCAATAAAAACATGATCGTGCAGGTTCAATAAAACAAGAGGCGCGCGACGGCAAACGGGCGGCCGAGTCGAGGCCGGAGCAGCCGACGGGCGCGAAACGGAGACGCGTCGTCGACGAAGCGGGCGATGACGTCAGCGAGCGGACGGTCGCCGAAATTGTTGCTACCATCACCGACCCCAACTATATGTGCGGCCCTGATGTGAGTTATGCTAAGTATTCATAAAATATATTTATTTTTACTACTGTAAAACAGTCTATACATTTTCGTTTTTATAGTTGTTAAAAATATTTTTTTTTTGTATCGTTTTTACTGTAATAGTTCAAGAACCCTATCTAGTACTTGCCTGGTGGTGTTGGTTATATGTGTTAGAAAAAACAAGGACCCGTAGTTTCATAACTTTCAAACATAAAGATGGACTGTGTGTTGTAATTGATAACTGCCTCTTAAAACTTTTATCCTCATGAGTAATACATTCTTGACTCGAAAAGTAGTACGAGATTCGATTTACAAGCTTTAGATAATAGTTTTCATGAAGCCTTATTTTGAAAACCATTTTTAACATTAACGAATTCACTGCTGCATAGAAACGGCAATAGGATTGTCTAAACGCACCGGTGCGTGGTGTGGCAGCTAAGTTTTGTTTTAATTGACTGGCTTTCGACTCTGTTCTATGGTGAATTAAGTGCAAAATGTGTTAAAATATGCCGCTACCCGGAAAGGGTTTAATTATTACATACCACCACAGACTAGGCAAGCGACGTAATTTCTACGTTTTAAGATATACATTTTTGCAGGCGCTATTCCAAATGCAAGCGCCCCGGGATGAAGCGGCCAAAGTTGAGGAGCAGCGTAAAATGATCGAGTTCCACGTGATCGGCAACTCGCTAACCGGGCCGGTTAATAAGCAGACTATGCTCTGGCTTATAGGTGAAGTATTTTATAAGCACTACTTTCTTAATCTTTTTGTGAATACCTATATTTTTCTTTATTTATTAATACTCTACCTATATGATTCTTTAATTATTACTGTAACAATAATTTCTGCTGGTATGCTTTCCACATCGTGCGCCAGATATCCTGGTCCGCTTTCCTCGTTCATCAAACTTTTGAAAGTCGCCGGGCTTTATCACTGAATATAAAAAATATGTTGAAACATTACCACGACACAATACTAATGCTACCAGAGCGGGGGCCCGCTCTTTTTTAATAGCGTTACAAAGTAACCTATTACTAAAATGTACATACTATGCATGTTGTTTCGGTATTATTTCACGAAATAATATATTAGAATAAAATCTCGTAGTTTAAAACCAAATCATTTATTTCAGGTCTACACAATGTATTTTCTCATCAGCTGCCAGAAATGACAAAGGAGTACATCTCACAGCTAGTGTTCGATCCGTGAGTTTCATTTGAATGCTAGAATTAAACGTATGCTATGTGTAGATCGCGAATTATAGTTAATGGAAGCTTAGAGTCAAAACTTTTAGGAGAGCAGGCTTCTCTCATACAACCTAGCTTTTAATTAGGTATTGCTATCTCCAAACTGCCAGTAAAACGTGAAGAAGGCAGAACTCTTCACTGTTCAGACCCTAAGTCGAGCATTGTTCTGTTACAGTATGTTGAACATGAAATGATTTTTAGTAACCTGTTATTATCTTTAGTATTCTAATTACTACTACGGATATAAAGGTACCTTAAAGAAAAAGGCATCCCTTAACGTTTTTATCATTGGGGGTGAAGCCTCATAACCGTAACACACTAATAAGAATAGTTCCTACGAAAAAAAAATTGGTAACCAACAGATGTGTAGTGGGACCACTGGTATTCTCTTTCTACTTTGTATTTTTCGTGTCGGTAATTCAGTGAATATTCATTGAAATAATAAGTTTAAATGTTATAATTTTTTTCCTTTCAACAGAAAACACAAAACTTTGGCTTTGATAAAAGAGGGAAGGCCGATTGGAGGCATTTGCTTCAGGACCTTCCATTCACAGGTTTGTAAATTATTTTAAACACAATTTTTGCAATGCTTCTGAACATACATTTTTATTGTCAGAAGTTGTTTATTATTTTAAAACAATTATATGCATGTTCTATAATAGCATTTAAATCTTAAACTTCGTCCAGTGAAGGGTGCTTCTATCCGGAACACAGCGAGTATAACTGGTATGAAGGGAAAAATATGTATGACTGAAATAATCACAATGACCTTATACACTGTCTTTGTCATGCAAATTTTTTGATAAAGTTTGGGGTATTACGTACCATGCGGTACCACTTTATAAGCACAGAAGTTGCCCTCCCCAAAGAAAATAATCTTTACGACATGCATAGAAACGGAATTACGGTACAAATTCAGGATTATTGTTGTTTTCAACAGGCCAAACCACTGAAGCGCTTTTTTTTTCAAAGCATCAAAACTCATATTTTTAGTTTAGTATTTTAATCGTTTTTTATTATATTTTTGTATATTTTTTGACGTTCATAAGTGCTTTTTGTAAGCCTAATTTGAAATAAATGTTTTTGACTTTGACTTTTATATGCGCCTGTTACCACCGCACACCAGATAGCCAGTCTTTATTCTCGCTTTTTATTATAAAAATATACTTACTACAACTGATGTACTGATTTTAAAGGGCTTCAGTGAGATCGTATTCTGCGCTGTGACGTCAAATGAACAAGTGAAAGGCTACGGAACCCACCTCATGAACCACCTGAAAGACTACCATATAAGGAACAACATCCTTCATTTCTTGACCTTCGCGGACGAGTTCGCTATAGGTAAGTGTTTAGTATATGTCTGGGGAGGCAATTGTAACAGTACTTTATACAGTGGTCTTTAAAACTTTAACTTTGATTCTTTTTTGATACCAAAGTTTAACTGGTGATATATATGCATTTAGCTTTGCTTGTTTTGTGAACCAAATGTAAACAAAGAATTGCTAAAATCTTTTTAACATAAGAGAAAAGGAGGCAGCTTTATTTATTATTGTATCTATTTTGTTTGAATGACGTCTAATAATTACAGAAAAATGTGTTTCCATCGTTTTTGTGACCTAACAAAATATGAAATAGAAATAGGCCAAATAAGTAAATTCGTTCTCTACATTTTTCGCTTAGTTACATCATTCAACGTACCTTTTTCTGTTATAAGGTTACTTCAAGAAACAAGGTTTTAGCAAAGATATAAAACTGCCCCGAGCCATGTACCAAGGGTACATTAAGGACTACGAGGGTGCCACGCTGATGCACTGCGAGCTCAACCCTAGGATAGTCTACACACAATTTACTAGTGTCATACGACGGCAGAAGGAGGTAATTATTAAATATTTAAAAAAGTTTTTCAGTTTTCTTAGACAATTCAAACTTGATTTATTCAATTTACACTTATAAGCGTCGTAACACAGAAGGGTACAACAATATCTATCTATCTATCTATTCAACCTATCGCAGTCCACTGCTGGACATGGGTCTCCCCCTTTTTGCACTAGATATCCCGGTATATAACAATAATATAAAATATTTCAATTACTAAAGAAGAGCAAAGCATTTTAATAATTTTTAATAGTGCTTCTAAAGTGTTTCTATAGGGCTTGAAATTGTACCAATCATCAAAAATGAAATTAATGCTATTAAAATTTTAGTTAGTTTTAAGTTAAAACTTTTGACCGACATGGGTTTCTGTAGTCAAATGTATGGATGTTATATATATTTAGACATATAACTTATTTATATGATGATATGTCTAAAGATTATATATTTTATTTTCAGATAGTGAAAAAATTAATAGACATGCGACAAAAGGAAGTCAGAAAAACCCCCGGCCTGACTTGTTTCAAAGATGGTGTAAGTTAATTAGTTTAAATTTTATAATGTAATGTAATGGTCATTACACACAATGTTGCCTGGAAGAAATCGGCTTGTGCGATAAGGCCGCCTATTGTAATGAATGTATATTGTTTTTGTAAAAGTGCAATAAAGTATATAGTAAATAAATAAAAAATCCACTGTACCGCATTGAGTCCACGAGGTCGGTTGCGGCCCAATCTGACTATTTCTCCACATGGCTATGTCGGAAGGCCGGGAAATTATCGCCATAGCTTAAAACAGTGTTACTATAATGATACGTCAGCATTTTTGTACCAGAAAAGGCGAAGGAATATTGTTGTAATACTGTTTTATAGGCTGCATTTTGTATGAACCAGGTTCGCATGATTCCGGTGGAATGTATCCCGGGTCTTCGGGAGACGGGATGGCGCGGGGGCCGAGCGCCCCCGCCCGAGCCCGAACCCGAGCCACAGGCGCTAAGGAACGTACTACACCAGGTTAGTAGCCTTTTTTTTGTTGACGGTGTGTTCAAAATGCGTCATGCACACCGTAGTTCTCTGGGGTCGTACGGTGTGTGGGACTGACCACCTGCGCGGCCTCTACCCACTAAAAAAACCCCCACCGATCACCCTCCTCCACCGGTATGGACGTGACGATATCAGCAATCGTAATCGACCGTCGTCGTCTGGTGGACATGTAATTTCCATCTATCTGGTGGACCGAGTGCAATGCAAGATTCGAACGCCCAGATTCGACTCTCGCTTCGGGCCACCCACGGAGGTATTTCCCCGTCATCCCACGCCACCTGTGCGGCCGCTGGAAGACTCGGGTGAAGTATTCCTCCCTTTACCAGGTTAGTAGCCTACTATATGTCTCTCAGGATGCTTTTAGTGCAAGGCCATACAGAAGGTAAGAGATCTCGAGGCCTACTATCTAAAATGATATTGTGTTATATAAATTAGACATATGACTATGTATAAATCATGAATATTATATAAATTTGACGTGATATAAAAACTATGTAATTTTGAGCATTTTTGATTGACCTCATAAGAGACTACGCAATTAATTAAGCATGTAAAGCATCACCAATACTGTGTGTAATCTTGCATAACTTAAATTACTTATTAGCCGAACTAAAACTGTTTATACACGGTAATTGATGTGTGTGGGCGTGCGTGTGTGTTTTATATGTATGTTTACCATCTATCACTTGATATATTCTCTATTTCCTCATAATGAAGTGGCATAAGGAATTTTGTTATTAAAGTTTTGCATTCATGCAATGTTTAACTGTACCTATATGTCTTGTTTTTATTCTCTCTTTATCTATTAATTAAGTATAAGAGACCTGTCATCTGTTGTCTCGGGTGTCGAACGCAGTGTGGCATTGATGGAGAATAATAACTGTATAGGTTGTTAGTCCTCATCGATGGAGTTCTGTCATGGTCAGGCGTATCACATACCATCAGTTGAGGCGTATCACTTAACAAAAAAAAAATCTTTTAAACCTATCATTTGGTGTAATACTTGAGACGTTGGCTACTACACCAAGGGTTTTGGTTTCGATCCCCGGGCAGTACAAACATCTGTGTGCATGAACACGTCTGTTTGTATTGGTCTGGGTGTTTCCTATATATAAAATATAAGTATGTTTATCAATTGTAAATACCCGCAATACAAGGTTCACGCTTAACTTGGGGCTAGATGGCGTTGTGTTAATGATGTCAATAGTTTATATTATTTTTACCTATCGCAGTCCACTGCTGGACGTCCCACATATAGTGCCACATTTCCCGTACTATATTATTATATGTGTATTACAGGTGAAGAATCACGCTGCGGCATGGCCTTTCTTGAAGCCGGTGGACAAAGCCGAGGTGCCGGACTACTATGACCACATCAAGTATCCCATGGGTAACTTTACAATGTTCTAACACGTTAAATTAAGCCGTAAAAGTTACTCTTTACGACAAAACTTATCTTATGAGTATGTATTAATGCTTGAAAATATTTTTTTGTTTTAGCGTTTTTTATACATTAAAAATTTGGTTTTGAATAAGCTCCAGTTGCTAAAGTATTAAAAATAACATACTTTAACATTCAAATTTATAAAGTTGTCAGCTAAACAAAGGTTGCGGGTTTGATCCCGTGCAGAGTAAAACATTAATTGTTTGAATGAATGTATCTATATGTATTGGTCTTTTCTTATCTATCTATTTTGAATAATAAAATGTATTTAAAGTAATTTATGTATGCACACCTGAAGATTCGGTACAATTTGGTTAACTTAGTGCTAAATTGTCCTTTGCAACTGTCGCTGAAAGGCCTTCTTCTAAAGGTAAAGGCCTGTCGCTCTAGTGGGACATTCAAGGATGTACTGTTACATAGAACATCGGTGGCTCATTGGTGTGGACTGTTGTCTTCCCATCTAGAGGGTGCAGGTTCAAATCCCGCCATGTACTAATGGCATTACGAATATCGAAATTATATGTACGTCTATCCGACGCTCTTCCGTGTAGGAAAATGTCGTGAGGTAACCTGCGCACGCCTGCGATTAAATTCAAAGGTTGTTCGTGAAGTCGTCCAATCAACTACAACTAAGGCCTATACCCTTTACGGGTAGGCTTGTGCCCGCGGGGACGTTTAATGAACTGATAATGATGATTTCAGGTACTGTTAGTAAGATATACATGTAAGATTTGTATGCCACAGATCTCCGTACGATGGGCGAGCGGCTCAAGGCCCGGTACTACGTGTCGAAGCGGCTGTTCATTGCGGACATGACGCGGATATTCACGAACTGTCGCCTCTACAATTCACCAGACACAGACTACTATAGGCAAGTATAATTTTGTATCGATAATGCTGTGTATGCTTTTAATAGGTGTATAATACAACCTGTACATTTTTTTATGTTATACGTGTACAGGACGGTCTGGACGCTCACCTGATGGTAAGTGATACGCCAGACCATGACAGAGCGCCATTAAAGGAGACCAACAACTGATACAACTGAGACAGTTATTATTCTCCATCAATGCCGCACTGCCCCATCACCCGAGACAACAGATGTTAGGTCTCTCATACCCGTTAATTTCACTAGCTACAGTGCCATCAATCCGAAACACAAAAGTGCATAACATTCCTCTTTCACGGGATGATATTTGGCACTGCGGTGGTATTCTAGACGACTCAGTATCGAGTCTGCCACCTAGTAAATGATGAAAATGTTAATATATACACTGTTGGCGTACCTTTCTAAATAAATAAATAAGTTGGGAAAATACTATTATACTATACTGTGGTCTAGTGGGTCCTGCGATCGGAGGTTGTAGGTTCGAATCTCGCGGGAAAACATCACTTTGTACGATTTACATCTAGTTCGGTTAGGACATTGTAGGCTGAATCGTCTGAATAGAAAGATGTTTCCGTGCTTCAGTAAGCGCGATAAGCCATCGGCCTCAGCTACAATCCTAGGATGGTGGTACTCGAGTGGGTCGTGGCCAACGGCGGATGGGACATGACAGCGCAAAAGTTTATGGTCCCAAATCCCCCAATGATGCTTTTAATCAAAGAAAGCAGTTGGTAGGCATTTAAAAAAAAAAAATTATTGACGATTCAAAAGTATCTGTAAAATATGTATTTGAATAAATTGGTTTTGAGTTCGAGTTCGCGCAGCGTTACTCCTGAAATGATTCCTGTAGTGACAGAAATAATTAAGTTATCGATGTAAAATTATCATAATTACTTTCAGATGTGCCAACACACTGGAGAAATATTTCCAAACGAAGATGAAAGAGGCCGGCTTTTGGGACAAATGATCTCAGTCGGGGCGCGAGCGAGACTCCTCGCCCGCCAGCGAGGCTAGCAGCTACGCCACGCAAAATTAGACCTTATTGTTACAGTGATATGATACTCAAGCCCTGATTCTGAATATTGATTTAGAAAGATAAGGCTGAAATTGACAGAAAAATTCTAGCAGAAAAAAATGGCTCGGGACGAAAAAAGACTTGGTCCCCAAAAATAGGTTTTTTTTGTTTATAGCTTCTGACTGGGACGTGAGAATGTTTAGTTTTTTGAATATATTGTTTTTAAAATGGCTTTTTTTGAGGGCAAGTTCTTTTTTCGTGCCTGGCCATCGCGTTTTTCTGCTAGAATTTTTCTGCCAATTTCAGCCTCATGTTAGAAAGGGATGGTGCTATTTAGCGTATAGAGCGCTATCCCTTTCTCATTTTACTTAGGTGTAGATCAACGCTTGAGTTTCGTCTATTCTAGAATACGGGCCTTAGTGAATGAATATTGTTGGACAGGACTGTGCCAAGCGAAAATGAACCTCAAAGTGTTAGTGTCATGTTATACAATATAGTGCACAAATGTTCGGACTTAAGTTATACAATATTGAATAATCAATTGAGAAAGGGACAAATTGAGTTATATATAATTATGGTGTGATATCAGGTGAATGTAGAGTATGTTATTTAAAGAAATATAACTAATATAGGCACCCTCATCCTCAGGCATATTTTGGCTATGGGAACTTCAGTTATATTTTTTAGTATAGTAAGTGTGGTATGTAAAAATATCTTTGTAATTATAACCACTCATTAAAATGTGAAAAACTACTATTTCACTGTGCGATTTTTTCCTAGTTTGGTGAGGACATTGCAGTCTGTATCACCCCGATTGTCCGAAAAGAAAGATGATTCCGTGCTTCGGAGGGCACTTTAAGCTGTCCGTTCTGGCTACAATCTATGGATGCTAGTCGTTAGCACCCGCCAATCCTTATTGGTTACGGCCCAATCTCCCCACAGCTACGCTGTGGGAGGGCATGTGTCCTTCAGTGAGCTGTTATAGGCTGATGATGATGATGAACTGCAAACCTAGAAAATCTATAGTTTCTAAAAAAAAATGTTTCTTACACACATCAGTGTTACATCATATAAAAGTTTCAGAAAATAAATAATAAATTCACGTGACTTGTTGTTAAATGCAGAGGTTAATGAGGTTATTTTGAGACATTTGACATATATTGCTGTGCAATTTATAGCCAATATTCAGTCAAATATTCCACGCACCTGTCTGAATTTTAGAAGTCTTTAAATTATTCTTAAATCCACTATGTGTAGGTCATAAGAAAAATATAACCATATATTGTTTCCTAGTTTTGCCGTAAATTTTATGAACATATGTATATTTTGTGCTCATAAGTAAATCAATGTATGCGATTTGGGTTTTCAACTTGAAAATTTCTTGTAAATCATTGAGAAATCCTTTCATGTATTTCAATCACGTCCTATGATTGTGTATTACTTATTTCGTCTGTTTATATGTATGTCATATTAGAAAGGTACTTTTTAATGAACCAGCTACAATTTAGCTGTAGTTGGTAGTAATCAAATTAGGTATTGTATTAGTAGTGTTTATTGGAGGTTGTCGAATCAAAGATGGTAAAATCGTATAAATTATAATTTTGGAAAATACACGCGTGTATAAATTAATCTTACAGTAACTAGAAACGATAGTCGCAGCTTTTCGACTCCCGCGCCACGCGCATTCACGCCCCCAACGTACGTGCGTAGACAAATAGTTATGGGAATTATAGCTAAAATTTTCAACTCTATGATAGCAGTGATTTTTGTCTATTTGTATATTTCAAATTTAACAAGGAATGAGTACTGGTATATTGTTGAAAACTGTACTACCTTGTGGTTATCGCTAGTGGACTATAGTCACATTAGATCAATTGACTGCTAGTAGTAACTAATTTATTACCTAAAGACAATGAATTCGTAATGCGTTAACTGATTTGTATTATATGTTAATAGATCTTTGTAGATGGTATATTTAGGTTAAGTCAGGGTTTTTATATTTTGGTTTGTACATCGAAGATGGCATTTAGGTACAATAGTGTTGGGCATAACAAAAGCCTGTATTTAATTAACATTTAATAACAATTTATTTAATTATTGGTTTTGCAATTGACTATTAATTAATTGTTTGTTGAGTTTGCAATTATAAATTTTCAATAATATGAAAATAAAGTATACTCTCATAAGGTTGACCAAAGATCTTGCAGTCAGCAGAAAGCCGCTGGTTTGAGGCCGCGCTATATCTTTATTTCTGAAAGTCACTATGAGAACCTTGTGTAATAGCGTAATTTCTCGTAAATAAATGGCAAATTATTTTTATTTATTTATTTATTTATTTATTTATTTCGTACAAAGGTTGACAACTTAAAAGTAACAAAAAGGAACAATAAGTACAGGTAGGCTTATCTCTAAAAAGAGATTTCTTCCAGCAGACCAAATAATATAAAAGAAAACTAAAATGTTAGAGCGGTAGACGAAAGCAACCATGCACAATATACACTAATACTAACACATGAGATTAATATATAAATATATTATATACGTAAATACCAATAAATATACACAATACAATCAAATATATAACATACTACAATACAATACGAATTACATATAAAAATATATATGATGTGTGTAATCCAACAACATACTGAAATAAATGACTAAACAAATTTAACTTTAAAAGAAAATCACACATTCAAGAGCTCACCCAATTCTACTTTACGTAACAGGAATTTTTTTAATTTCTTTTTAAAAGAACCAACAGTTGGACACCCACGTAAAACACAAGGAAGTTTGTTCCAAAGTCTCGCAGCCTCAACTGTAAAGGAATCGCTATACATATTGGAAGTACTCTTAGGAATTTTTAGAGACAAATTATAGTAAGAACGATGTGTACGTCCAGACGAGGAAAGATATGTAAAGCGCTCCCTCAGGTAGCTCGGGTACAAAGGATTCTTCAAAATGTTGAATAATAACACAAGAATCCGATAGCTACGGCGCTGCCGAATAGGAAGCCACCTTAGAGTGCTACGGTACTCAGAGACATGATCGAATTTGCGAAGACCAAAAATAAAGCGAATGCATAAATTTTGAAAACGCTCAAGCTTGTTTAAAAGTTCCTCCGTTATATCAAGAAAACATGAGTCAGCGTAGTCGAGTATAGGAAGCATGAGTGATTGAGCTAAAACTATTTTAGTTTCAATGGGAAGGAAGTTTTGCAAGCGCTTTAAAGAATGAAAACAGGAGAACATTTTCTGACCAATTTTATTGACATGGTGAATCCAAGAGAGATGACAATCAAAGTACAGGCCCAAGTTTCTCACCGTTTCCACGTACGATATCAGTTTCCCATCATACACTATAGGCGGAAAAAATTGCATTTGTAAACGGCTTAGATGGTATTTACTGCCTATAATAATGGCCTGAGATTTATCGGGATTAACTAGTAATCCATGTGAACTCGCCCAAGCACAGACCCGATTCAGATTATCGTTAATCACCTTGATAGCAGAGTCAATCTCATTCGCGGCAAAATGTTGGTAAAGCTGTAGATCATCAGCATATACATGATAACGTGAAGTGAGTCCCTCAGTTACAGCATTAATGAAAACTGAAAAGAGGAGTGGGGATAAAACACTGCCCTGGGGAACACCTGACAAAAGTTTACACCACCTTAATGATGACTCATCACCATGTATACGCTGCCAGCGATCAGAGAGAAACGATCGAAACCATTCCAACACCTGCAAAGACAATCCAAGTGACTGCATAATACCAATGAGCACATCAAAATCAACAGAGTTGAACGCACTGCTAAAGTCAAGGAGTACTAAGATAGTAAGTTGCTTATGCTCCATTGCATATCTGATATCATCAGTGACCTTGAGTAGCGCCGTCACTGTACTATGGCCAGGGCGAAAACCGGACTGAAAGGGGCTTAACAAGTTGTTATTATATAAAAAGGTAGAAAGTTGTCCGTGCACAATGTTCTCGAGGATCTTTGATAAAACCGGAAGAATAGATATAGGACGGTAATGTGAAACAGAGGTAGGGTTCGAGGTTTTGGGCAAAGGAATGATCACTGCTTTTTTCCAGGCCGAAGGAAAAACACCGGAAGTGAGAGAATAATTCAGGATGTGAGTAAGAACAGGTAAAACGTAAACCAAGACTTGCTTTATCATACGCAAACACAAGTCATCATCACCAGTAGCATTAGACGATATGGATGAAATAGCTTTTTGGACCTCATGTATGGTTATGGATCTAAAGGTAAATTGCAAACAATTGGGCTTAGGAATAGACGAGAGCTGTTCCAGTGTCAATGATTTCACTTGATCATCCAAAACGATAGGTGGCTTAGTGAAGTGCTCATTGAGTTCATTATAATTGAACAAACCCGAAGACAATTCAGCACTCTTACCAATACCCAGTGAACGCAGAAACTTCCACGTTTGCGAGGGATTCGAGTTCTGTATAGAGTGGTGAATATGACGCCTTTTAGCGTCCCTGCACATGCGATTGCAACGATTCCGTAACTTTTTATACCTTTCAAAGTAGAACACCGTAGGATTACTCTTATATTTGCGTTTTGCTTTATCACGCAAATTCATAGATTCACGTATTTCAGTAGACAGCCAAGGAGCAGGAAAATGTTTTACCCTAACTCGCCTAAGTGGGGCATGTTTGTCATACAATGCAAGAATAGACTGAGTGAAATTATTGACCATAATGTCAACATCAGTACCGTCAAAAATAGGCGACCAGTCAATATGAGAAGCATCAACGTGTAGAGCTTCAATGTCTATTGTTTTGAAACTACGTAACATAAGGAATTTAGCTCGTAGCCTAGGAGGACGTAACTTGTATGACAAAAAAATTAGATCGTGATACGAGAAAGGTGCATTGAATTGGCCGTGATGGGCGACCTTCGAAGTATCAGAGACAATTATTAGATCTAACAGAGATGGAGTACAGTCCGGAGCTTGATGAGTTACAGAAAGCGGAAGAGTGCGAAGGTTTGTTGAAGTCAGAACATTCAAAAGATTTTTACTACGAATATCATTTTTGACTAGGCAAGTATTAAAATCCCCGAGTATAAGCGAATAATCATATTCTGGCAAAAACCTATCCAGCAATTGTTCAAAAGATGCAAAGTAATCAATATCACGCGAAGGAACGTAGACAACACCCAAAAGCACCTTTGAACAATTTACCGAAACCTCAATGAAAAGATGCTCAGCAGATCTAGAGTACACAGCAGGTGATTCACTTATGATCTTAAAGGGAATACCAGATTTAAGATATATAGCCACGCCACCGCCGCCCTTGCCAATTCTATCATTACGTATGAGATGATAAGAAGGCAGGCTACACATAGTCGATGGTAAAGACGGTTTCAGAAAGGTTTCAGAAACCAAAATAGCGTCAACAAATTGATTATGTGTCGAAGATAATATGTTCATTTTAATTTAGCCCATCAGCTTAACATAATTCCTATAGCTAAACAACAAAAAACACATTATCAATTGCATAGATTTAATCACAAGTGTTATTTCTTATAATAATTCAATTGGTATTTTGGAACAACTCTTATTTAAACATACCCACCATCTAGCAATTTGTTTTTCGTCAAATTAGTAATTGTTACGAAGAAAACAAGACGCTTTAATGATGCTAAAATGGCAATGGAGTATTAAATCGAATAAAAACATCTTTTAACCGCCAGGATTCCAGACAATAGAAACTCTATTGTTTTTGTTGGCTATATCCGTTGGCAGCGGTAAATGGGTTAATTCAGGATATCGATTTATAGGAGCGATTTATCGATTTATATAAATAAATAAATATCCACTGACATTCACACAGTCATCTTGTCCCAAACAAAGGATTCACCTGTCACAAAAAAAGATTTTTTTTTTGTAATACACAGATACATAGAAAACATGTAAACCACTAACAGCATGTTCATCAACACACAATTGTACTCACATACATACATGTTGGATCAACCCAATGATATTGGTGTTATAGCCGATGTCTCAACCATTACAACAGATGGTCGTGAAATCTTGTTTTCTTCGGGAAATAAATGAAACGTTCACAGTTTGGCTGAAGAGTATCCGTCATAGATGCCAACTTAGCCCAATCCGTCCAGTGGTTTGGCTGTGTATTGATAGATAACTGTGTCAGTCAATCAGTCGCATTTGAGTTATGTATATAGATTTAGATAGTTATATTTTTAAAATAAAAGTATTATTACTGAAAAGTGATTGCGAAAAAGAAACGTACACGTCCTATTACAGTCTAACAGAAATTAATTGACTTTGCGGGGATAATCAGCCCGACTATCGTCCTAGAAGTCTGACGTGGGTATGCAGTCTTCATTTAATAGCAATGACTTATTTGGATTGAATAAAACACAAATATTAATACTGTTTTGGTTTTTATTTTTTAACACTTCATGTCCACACATGGAGTACATAGAAACATTTTAAGAGGGGAATGTAAACATTTTACATGATTAACTGTTATTAAAAGTACATACCAGTCTCCTTTGTTAATATAATCCGATGGATTTCTCGTAATAAGTACCTTAAGTGTACTGTAAGTAATAACTTAAATGCTTGCTTAGTACTAAACATATATTTTACTTAAAAATAAAGTTTGAACGGTTGTGGCCGCT
Organism: Leucinodes orbonalis; assembly: GCA_019425675.1. Classification (NCBI taxonomy): domain Eukaryota; kingdom Metazoa; phylum Arthropoda; class Insecta; order Lepidoptera; family Crambidae; genus Leucinodes; species Leucinodes orbonalis. The sequence continues at coordinate 93,805 of PQWD01008277.1, read as the reverse complement.
TTTAAAAGCAAATTAACAATGTATAGATGTGTTGTTGATTTTAAAAGCGAATAACTTCAGACTAGATTTTATAACTACCGTTTTCTCTGAGTCACGAATAAGTGTTGATGTAAGTCTAATTCATAAGTAAATGTAAACATACCATAGTTGATTTATAAATTAAAAAGACAGCAAGGTCTTCCCCGTAAACACGAAACAAATATAGGATCATTATAAGATGGCCTTAATATCTTATTACAAAAACATGTTCATAGTTGATTTTGAACAATTTAAGAAATAAACTTCAATTTTAAAATCATTGTCTACTAAAAACTGATTTCAAGGACTTTCTACAGTATCTAAACTTCATAAAAATTACATACGAGAAATACTCAGTCATTGGATTATGGACATTAGCAAAACATTTAATGTTGAGAGCTATCGAGGATTACGCATACACAAAATAGTAAAATTGAAAATTCATCCTAGTATACAATGTAAATGATTGTCGATATTTATTGGACGGATACTCTCACACATAGCTCCCATAACCTGAAAAGTTTCTAGTTTATATTTCTTTATAACATTCAAGAAATTAATTTTTATAACATCTTTATGATGAATCACTAGCAGTCAAGTCATACTCAATAGCTGGTTAATAATAATTGCAGGTTCAAAACCATCTTTCATTATATAAAAAATGTGTCATTCATAACTTCATTGGGTATATGACAATCTTTAATAATCTTTGATAAAAGGGAAAAAGGATTGATTTCATTGTGTAACAAACAAAAATAAATAATCTATGTTGTTGGACAATTTCACTTACAAAGGCAGGGCCAATGCACATTGAGCTAAAGCTGGTAAATAATTCAAAACATTCAGTTTTAGGATACAATATGAGATCAAACTTTTTTAAGTACAGTGGCTCGAAATTAAAGTATCACGTCAACTATCAGCCGCAAATTGGTGTTCTCAAACTTTTGTTTCATTGAATCAGTTCTTTAAAAACATAAATTATTGCCACTGTTTCAAAACTATGACCAGGAATTATGGTGATATAATAACGGTATGTACTACCGGGTAGACTAAAACACTATTTCGTTGACTAGGCGGAGTAGCGGGATCCCTATCAACCTAATCCGTATAAAACTATTGTTCTTAAACAAAATATCACTTGTCATCCACTATTCACTGGAAGTTCACTATGCGTTTATATTTTTTGAGTATTTTCCCATTAATTAATGAACACAACACTGTTTATCATTCACTCCACTACACTCGGTGGCTTAAGCCGGGACTGGCTTCACTCGTGGGGTTCAAAGATATGAAGACATGCACCATTCGAACGACGTAATGCAAAATTCCACTATCTACGGCTTGGGACACTCAATTGTTCTAGATTGTCCTATTTTTGCCAGTAATGGACTAGCTATTAGCGTCGTAAGAGTGATGCATTTAGTATTTGGCACAAGGGCGCGGCTGCATCAGCGGCCTCAGTCCTGAGCGGCCTGAACTCACGGAGGCGGAGTCTTGTCTTGAGGACTCCCCCTTGACGGGCCCGAGGGCGTGGACACGCAAGACCTACAAATGAAACAAGAATAAGATAATTACAACAAAATATGCGTAATGATTATTATTTAAGTTCTAAATATCAATTATTATTTTCACGTATATGTCACCGGAAAATAAAAACCGTAACTTTATAAATTTCCTAGGACTCTAAACTTTCTACACTAGAGATAAATTGTATTATTCTACGCCTACATTATTGTAAAACTATTAATTTGAAACGAATCATGAAAAAATTATAAATTTACGAAATTCCATCCGCAAGATTCTCAAAGTTTGGACCAATCATAGAACAGCATTTCATTATACGCTTTTTTAAAATGCGACAAAAAAATACACTACTCTCTGATTGGTCGATGTTGACGGTGGTAATGCTTGTCCATAGACTTAGATTTCCTTTTCCTAGGTTTCCTAGGCTTTTTAAATGTTTGTTCCATCTTAGAGCACGTTACTTGCGATCATAAATTTAAAAAAAATGCAATACTTGTTATCATCCTTTAGTTAGTGACCAGCCAATTTGTCGGATTAAATCCGGTAAATTTAAATGTTTTGCTAATAAGGTGATCTTATCTAGAATAGGCAAAGTGTGTGTCCTGGAAATAAAGGTGATCTAATCTAGAATAGGCAAAGTGTGTGTTACCTGGCGTCGTTCCTGAGCGCGGGCACGAGCTCGTCGGGAGAGGAGGCGCGGCTGCTGCGGGCGCTGTCCGCCGTCGCGTACGAGTTGTCGCTCGTCAGCTGCAACACAACCTAATGTTACATCTTCAACAGTACAATTATAATAATAATAAAACGTTTATTTAGTGTTTTACATAGGTACATGTGCATATAAAAGAAATCAATTATCAGTACTTAGACTAATTATATGAAGATAAACAATCAAACAATGACACTAAATTGGTCGCCACTCAGCTTATAATGTTGAGGTGCCTGCAAGACAACTCTACGCTGTTCTCCCGTGGAAACCAGTGCATTACATTATTAAACTAAAATTTAAGTACGGGAGAGCCAGTGGCGTACACTCCATAAATGCTTATAAGCAGTGCATACCCTGTGCGTCCAGAGAACACGGAAAATCGCCAACATATTAAATGAATCCCACTGAATAAGTCCATTTTCTTCTACAGATTTGAAACCATAGGCGATCTGCTGTCATCAGTAGCACTCAATTTGACAAAAATGTAAATTATTTATTGTTTTTGCGATTAGTCTCTTTAGATGCACTCACTTTGCTTACCCTACTCATGATCTTTGTGCACGCCACTGCTGAGGGCCATGTTTCTTTCTTCTATTTAGCATTTATTCATTTAAGTCATTGTCAGTTTAATGTAATTGTGATGTATATTAATATAAATAATTTACAAAATTATTTAATTTAAGTACCTAATAATTAAAAATATAAAGCTAACGCTTTGGTTTCAGAGGGTAGGCAGATATGATGGAACGCTTTTAAATAATAGAAAACCAGTTACTAAAAATCTAAAGTGACAATTAGAAATCAAGACCTTATAATACCTTTGATAATAATTTCAATTTCCAGAATATGGTGTTTAAAGCCTAAAGTGCAAAAGAATGACGACCCTTGTGGTGCAATGGTCGAGATGTTGGCTACTACACAAAGGGTTCCGAGTTCGATCCCCGGGCATTACAAACATTTGTGTGCATGACCATGTTGTGGAAATGTAATGTTTAATAAGTGTTTAATTGTAAACCGTACTTTAAATCCACTTCTTGAAGGAATCAGACGTACTAAAAATGCCAGGTGCCTGCTTCCAACATGCTACTGACAGTGGGTTATAAAAGAAACCTTTGCGCCCAATGAGTTGCGATAATTACCAGCGTAAGTGGATGGCGATTCCTCTGCGGACTGAGGGCGCGGCTGCGAGCCTCCTCCACGTCCAACTGCAAGATGCTCTCCTGGCTCCCAGTGTACTGTGACAACATACTACTGTTAACACACTATTCAATTACACACTTTGACAAACAATAATATAACTAGGTGCACAATCGTACTCAAAAAGTGTCCGCGCCAAATTCAAATTCAAAATTCTTTATTCAAATTAGGCTTACAAAAAGCACTTATGAACGTCAAAAAATATACAAAAATATAATAAAAAACAATTAAAAATACTAAACTAAAAATATGAATTTTGATGCTTTGAAAAAAAAGCGCTTCAGTGGATTGGCCTGTTGAGCCAAAATTATGCCCATCCGTCAGTTAAGCAAATATTTCATTCATATCACGTCGCTCGCTACATAGCTCGAGCTTTTAATTTTATACCCTTTTAACGACGCTTTAAGAACAAACTTTTAATGAATAATTTTATGTCATTCAAAAAAGATATGGATTCAAACTTAGTTTTCAAATTTATTATTACTTTTACGATTCCAAAGTGTCTTGTAAAGACTTCATTAAATAAAGGATTTTTTCAGTTTCATATGTGTCAAGCGGCTCGGTCATTTTTTGGTTGATATTTCTTAGTGATTGTGCATTTAGGTAGTTTATTGTTCATCTAAGATTACATTATAATAATGATAGGTATCATTATTTCGAAGTATCTTCAGTCTCAAAGGGAAGGAACAGTGACGTAAAAGGAACGGTTCCATTTACGTCCTTGCTGGATCTAATCAAAATTCAACGAACTAATAGGCGAGTATGGTTAATAACTTGTCAACAATGCCTAGCTTTAGAGACTCAATGCAACCTATGAAACACTGATGCTTTAAACGACATCATCATCAGCTCATTAAACATCCCCACCGAGGGGCACGAGCCTACCCGTATAGGGTGTTTTAGGCCTTAGTCTTCCACGCGGGCCCAGTGCGGGTTGGAAGACTTCACGCACAACCTTTGAATCTCTTCGCAGGCGTACGCAGGTTTCCTCTCGATGTTTTCCTTCACCGTAAGAGCGTCGGATAACGTACATATAATTTCGAAAATTCGAAAACACATTGGTACGTGGCGGGATTTGAACCACAGCCCTCCCGGTAGGAGGGCAACAGTCCACACCATTGAGCCACCGACGCTCTTCAACGACATATCTCCATATATTTTCAATGGCATTATGTCCTATGGTGTCACGATTTTTAGTTAATTATTCATGTGCTTACCACAAAGCCATAGTACTTGAGGATATCCATTTTGCACATGGGACACGTGCGGTGCTCCAGCAGCCACGGATCTATGCAGTTCTTGTGGAAATCGTGTCTGTAACATGCACAAATTAAACGTTAAATAATTTACCTACTGTGAGATCGCAGAAACAATTCGATGGTCGAATAATAAAAACTTTGTAGGAATATTGTGCGGGATGTGATGTGTTTATCCTGCACGGCACCCGCAAAAATCCGTAAATTTTTTTTTGATATGCACTAATCGCGAAAAAAAAAGACGATAAGACTAGTGTACATCAATTTCGAACAAATTTTAAACGATAATAGAGTATTAACGTTAATAGTCTTTATACGTTTATTTTTATATTGAAATACGAAATATTTATAATTTCGTATTTATAACATGTTTATTGCTGTATTAACTACATTGTACAATTATCTAGGCGACACTAAATGTCGACCTTCAGCGTTTCAAACTTACCTACAAGGAAGAGATCTAAGTGTTTCTGACACTTTGTAAGGTTCTATGCAGATAGCGCAGCATTCGCCGTCGCCCTGTACTTCCTGTAACATGCATAATTTTCCATGAAGTAAACATAATATTGAAAACTACATTTTTTTATATAAATGTACTGGAGTAACTAGACGGTCATGACACTCACCTAATGGTAAGTGATACGTCCAACCATGACAGAACGGCATTGAAGGAGAACAACAACTGATAGACAGTTTTTATCCTCCATCAATGCCGCACTGCTCCCATCACCCGAGACAATGGATGCTAGGTTACCCGGTAATTTAACTAACTACAGTGCCCTCATCCCGAAACTCAAGTGCATAACACTCCTGTTTCACTGGACGATATCTGGCACTGCGGTGGTACCTACCCAGACGACTCAGTATCAAGTCTTCCATCTAGTAAAAAAGTTTAAACAAAACTACATACAAAAAAGTCTCACTTGTTAATCAAAACTAATATTAAGTTGGATGTCTGCTTTATTGCCAACTTTTCTTTAACCTCCCGTCTTCTGCTGGGTATAGGTCTCATTAATTGCTAACTTATTTATTTATTCAATTTATGTGCATAAAGAAAACTTATGGATGTCAAATTTGATCACTGGTTCGGACTGTTGTTGTCAACTGACAAGAATCCAGCAAGAAACTCTGGAGTTACTCTCATAACGGCTCTCAGACTCAGACTAGTCTGACTGCGTCCGATACAAGACTAGGTCTTTAACGACTAATAGTATCAAGACCCTGAACCAGTGTGAGTTGGGGAGTTCGTTCGATTTTGACAGGATGCAATTAAGGCCATGAGTCAGAAAGTTGTATTTTGATACCTTTTGCCTTTTCTGGTGGCATTTATTCTAGAACTCAACAATTATTAAAGTCATTAAGGTAGATGTAAGTGTTCAAATGAGGTCTTATGGCGATAGTTACCGATAAAATAATCTACCTAGCCCTAAAAAATAAACACTCGTATATGTATACCTATACATTTATTTTGAGGGTACCTATGAAATATGAATTCGATACTCACTCTATCTTCAGTCTTCAAACTCTTGACGGGAATTTAGACAGCGCTTTTTGGCCGCGCAGCATAGACGTTTCTGGAAACCATAAGCCCTAATCAGCTACACACGGATAACTAATAGGTAAATTATATTGAAAGAATTTATTTATTTGTATAGTGTAAAAAAATATATATTTATACTTTTGTACATCTTAAGAGCAAGCCCATCATAATTTTAAAAAAAAATCTTTTTATTGAACATTATTTTTCTAGCATTTGGAAATTTCATACTTTAAATGTAGGCCTGCATTCTTATGTATAGAACGGATATATTACAAAACTATGACATTTAATACCTACCTATCTACAAAAGATTTACTATTGTGCCTTGCTACTGCTATGTTTGAAACATATTTTAAACTAAGGGTTTATCTCCGTTACAAATTAACGGTAAGGTAAGATATTTATTATTAGCAATTCCTTGCTGAATATTTTATGTCTCATAAGTCATAACCTAGAGCGTCGGTGGCTCAGTGGTGACTGTCGCCTTCCTACCGGGAGGCTGAGGTTCAAATCCCGACACGTACCAATGTATTTCGAATTTTAAATATATGTACGTTATCCGATGCTCTTACGGTGAAGGAAAACATCGTGAGGAAACCTTCATGCACGCCTGCGAAGAGATTCGAAGGTTGTGTGTGAAGTCGTCCAATCCGCACTGGCCCGCGTGGACGACTAAGGCCTAATCACCTATACGGTAGGCTCGTGCCCCTCGGTGGGACGTTTAATGAGCTGATGATGAAGTCATAATTATAAACTAAAGTGCTCCAATCAGGTATCTTAAAATAGGAAGCACAAATTCGTTGATAAGGGACTGTTTGACAGGTGTAATCAATGCAAACATTTCTTTTACCTAGGTACATGACTAATTCAATAAAGTTAAACAAGGGCTACTCTTAAAATCACTGATATATTATAGCATACAAGGCTCATATAACATAAGGCGTAATGTAAACCTTTGGTTCTATTGAATAATATCGTCTTCATCTCTTCAACCTATCGCAGTCCACTGCTGGACATAGGTCTCCCCCATTTTGCGCCAGATATCCCGGTCCTCGGCTTTTCTCCTCCAGCCTCCAACAGCGACCTTTCGCAAGTCGTCGGCCCATCAGGCCGGAGGGCGTCCTACGCTACGCTTGAAAATATTGTCTCATTGATAAAGTAAATACTAACCGATAGTCTATCCTTAGCGTGAATGTATCGAAGCGCTGGATGTAGTAGAACACCAGCCACGCCAGCGAGATCACCATCAGCACGATGAAAGAGATCGACACGAACAGCACTGACGTCCTACAGCAAAAAAAATCATATAAAAAAAAATGAAAAGTGTTTATTCAGTTTAGTCCTTAAAGAACACTTATGAATGTCAAATGAAGCTACCACTGGTTCGGAGTAGTTTCCACTGAGAAGAAACCAGCAAAAAACTCAGTAGTTACTCTTTTCAAAAAAATTTGTTGAATACAGATCATTGTAATCAAAATAATTATAAAGCAAATTATATTTCAATTTTTATCTATTATGTATTGGTAAAATATAATAACTACAAAAGTACTATTAAGCAGTTAATATTATATAAATTTAAATAGATGACAACAAAAAAAAAAAACAAGTGCAGGTGTGGAAATCAACATGTCCATGAGTTTATCATTTATATAATCTTCAACACTATAGTAAGCTTTTTTTATTAAAATAGACTTTACATGAGACTTAAACTTATGCAGGGTAAATCAATTACATTTTTGTAGCTTATTAAAATTTTAATGCTTAATCCCACAAATGATCCCAACCTTATGCAATCTAAGATTTGAACGGCAAGTTTTGTTTGTTCCTAGTGTTCAAACTATGATTATCTGACTTTTTTGAAAATACATGTAAATTTTTGTGTACATAGATACGCAGTCTAGAATGTACTGAGACGTAATGTTAAATATTATTTTTTAAATAATTCCCTTAGTGAGTCACGTGATTTAAGGCCGTATATGGCACAGATGGAACTTTCTGCAATACAAAAATTGTTTGTAATCAGCAGCAGACCCCCACAAAAACTCCACACATATGAAATTACTAATATAGCATAAATAAATATCTACTGACATTCACACAGCTCATCTTACTTCAAGTTAAGCGCGAAGCTTGTAGCATGGTACTAAACAAACGATAAACTACTTACATACTTTTTTCGTCAAATTTACATACTTATTATAACATAGAAACACCTAGACCAATACAAACAGACATGTTCATGCACACAAATGTTTCTACTGCCATAGAACGTTCTGTAATGTTCATAGAACCCCGATCCCTCGTGTAGTAGCCGACGTCTCAACCACAACACAAATGCTCGTCATTTGACAAACAACTTTATCATTGTCTACCTCTATTAAACTCTATATTCTATAAACATATTGATATTCGTCTTGTTCGTTATCCTTCTTATTTTTTGGAATATTTAATCAAATTAAATGTTTACCAAATGCAACTTTTTTAAATTCTATTCTATATTCTATTCTATTCTTATTAATATTCTATTCTATTCTAACTTTTTTAAAGGTACAATGTGATGTTTACCAAATAGGAAATTTACCACATGTATTAATATAAATAATACATGTGAAGTACCCGAGTATTAATATAATTTAATAATGTAGGCAAGTATTTTGATTCATAGGCAGTCACGCCCACGCATAGCGTCGCAATAAGATAAAGACATTAGGAAGAAGTCCAAGTGCAGTGTGCATGTAGGTCACATGTCATATAACGTCATCGGATATAATATTCATTAAATTGTACTGGCTTCAAGAAAGACTAAGCGCAGTTTGAAATATAGTCAAATACTCATATCGCTTATTTTCAAGATTGTCAATAGCCTAAGTCTTACTAAAGTGTACAGGCCTCCCCACACAATATAGCTATGTGGAGATTAGGCCGAAGCTTACCACATTATTTAACCCACCAGTTAATATATTTTTTTGCAATTATCTTTGGCCGATTTAGCCTCAAATAAATTAAACTAGAAGCAAATCAACAGTGACTTTCACTATGCAATTCCTTCATGAAGGCGAACCCGTTATCCCCGGGATCACGAAGCGATTTAAACTCAAAACTAGACCACAAAGGCAATTAGACTAACTTTGTGATACGTATCGTACGTATCTACCAATTCAGTATAGCAACGCGCCAGGCCACCTTTGATAAATTATAATAATTCCTTGGATACCTTATTATTAAGTTTAAGGACCACCAAAACAATACTTACTCATCAGCATCATTATTAGCCTATCACGTCCCTACAGGGCACAAGCCTTACCGCACAACATAGCACACTTTAAGTATGTATATATGGTGGTAGACTCGATATTGAGTCGTCTAGGTACGTACCACCGCAGGCCCAGATATGATCCCGTGAAATAAGAGTGCTACGCACTTTTGTGCTTCGGAATGAGGGTACTGTAGCTAGTGAAATTAACGGGTATAATAGACCATACCAATATCATCTGTTGTCTCGGGTGACGGACGCAATACGGCGTTGATAAAGAATACTTACTGTCTCTGTCTCCTTCATTGCCGCTCTGTCGTGGTCAGGCGTATCAATTACCATCAGGTGAGCGTTCTGACCGTCCCATTAATTCGTAATATAAAATAAAAAAATGGGAGCCTTAGGTGGGGAGATCCCCAATCATAGGAATAAATACAAATACAGTTTTAAAAACTTGCAAAACGACTCACTTGTTAATGTTATTGCTGACGTTGGCGAAGGTTCGACTCTTGATGATGCCGATCATGACCTTGGTGCCGTTGTCGATCAGCCGCGTGATCTCCTCGCCCTTCCACTTGTACGTGAACACCGCCGAGATGTTGCCTGAAACAATAAAATGGAACCATTCAAAAATACTCTGCTAGCCTAGGGTTTCCGCTCGATAGTCCGCTATCGATAGTTAGGCTTAACGCATTGATCGCCAGGAATTCAGACACAATAGAAAATATATTGTTTACAACGCTTTAAGGCGTCTCTGGCGCACAAAAAATTGCTTAACAATATCGATAACTAGGTACAAGGAAAAAATATTGATACAGAAGCGTTTTTCGATAATATCGATATTCAATAGTATCGATTGATGCAAGTTCCTAACCAACTGACGTCATCATAATCATTATCACATCCCATCGCGGCATATTATCACCACTAACCTCATCTTGTGTGCGCAGAGATCATTTGATAGGCGCCTTTGTAATCGTCAACTAATGACTGAACGTATGCGCAAATAAAACTAGGGCAAAGTTCTGTTTTGTTTTGAATATAAAATTTTGATATTTATTAAGCTAAGTAAATAAAGAAGATAAATTGTACATTTTTAATGAATTTTATCTGTAAAAGTAACATTTGTTGATGTTAGAAATATAGTGGGATTTTATTCACACGTCATTACACAAAAGTCACACTGAATCGTTTTTTATTATCTGTACACATGATTAATTATGTACTAAACAGCTATCTCAACGTTTACAATAGTAACATTGTATATAAAGCCCGTCACCAATCTGCGATAAGTACATTCCTATTATCGCTTAAAGAGCGATTTAAACGAAACCATACTTATGGTGCATAGTATGAGGGTGTGAAGCAGTGTTGCCACCTTAATAAGTTAAAAAGGGCTAGATGGAGTTTCAAAAGATTTTCTTTACTAAAAATAATCATTGCATAAAGCAGTTTTTTAAGAGCGTCTAAAAAAACGTCTTCATAACCGATGAATTCTTCATAGCAAAAGTACTTTTAGCATGTCGAAACTACATACTTGGTAATATTTTCAAGACAGTGAAAAAGGCTAGACTTTTTCACAATTTGATAAATACCAGCACAGCATTAGACTCGATAGCTAAACGGGCCAAGAAATTATTACAGAATATACTTCGAAGATACCTATACACCCTTTACGGGTAGGCTCGTGCCCCTCGGTGGGGACGTTTAATGAGCTGATGATGATGATACTTCGAAGAGGTCACTGGAACTTTATGACCTGATATTTTCCATTTGTAACAAAATGATGTTTTGTAGTGAACATTTAAAGATGATGACAATTTTTTTAAGGTCTCAACGCAAATAGATAGTCACAACGCCTATGATCTTATTCAAGGATCTAGGGGTACCAAATCCGGGGTTACCCGCGTATTATCCTGGTTGTCATAATAAGAGATGTCATCCCTATATACTAGTCTACGTCTGACATGTTGATGACCATTTTATTAAAACGTTGGTCATACAACTCGGGTCAAGGGCCTGAGTGAGCGGCTAACTCAATCGTCGTCGGGTTTCATTGCCAAGGCGACTGGTATAAGGCAGTCAGTATTAATAAGGTTAACTGAACACACATAAGGGAGACTGGATCTATTTGTTTTGTTATTGTTTTTTTTTTATTTTTTATTTGGGTAAAAAAACAATGTAGATAGATAAATAGATAATTCTTTATTGCACAAAACAAATTAAACACTTAACAAGATTCTGCACAGGAAAAAAAAGTACAATTGGCCCTTATTACAAATAGTAATTTCTTCCAGACACCAACTTATAATAGAAGAGGACAATTGAAAGAAGGGGTATGCATACATATAAACAAGAATAACAGAAAAACAAATAACCTAAATATATATACTTAAATACATACATATGTAACTATCAACTATAATATAATAATATATATATAATATATATATATATAAAGAAAATACATTAGCATAATTTTTAATACATACATACATAATATAATATTGCAAACAAAAAATACCTAAATTAAATATACAAACTTTATAATATACAAAATAATATACTACGATTTATTCAACTTAAATAACAGTGACAGGCAGAAAAGGACAATGAAAAAATCCACTAAGCCAGGAAATAATCCTTGACTGACTTTTAAAAAATAGGAAGAGTTTTGGATTTACGATTCGATAGTGGTAAAGAATTCCATAAACGAACAGACTGCACAGTAAAGGACTGAGTATACACATGCGTAGAATGAGGAGGAAATATAAGATGGAGTTTATTAGCTGTGCGCAAATCACGACCCTGTGTGGGTTCCAGGAACTGAAATCGTTCTTTAAGGTACTAACAATATTTACTTACAAAAAACATGAAAAAAGTGCTATTTCTACACCAGCATCATTTACCACAGATTAATAAATACATAGTGAATAGAGGGCAACAACTATTAAAACACTGATTCTAAACAAATTGTACGCATAAGATAAAAATACTGCAAAAACGTAACATAATATTATATATTATGACGAGTTTCATAGAAACCGGTGAAATAATGAGAACACATAACAGCACTGACAAGTTAACAATGTTATGTTTTGACACTAGGATACGCAGGTGCACTTAAATACTTTTTTGCAAATACATAAATATTATTATTATACCTAGAAACACCAAAATCAATAAAAACAGACCTGTTTACGCACACAAATATTCGATCTTCAAGGAGACCGAACCAGCAAACCTAGTAGTAGTAGTAGCATTTATATGAAACGAAACAACTTAAATTGTACGGCGTTGATGGAGAATAATAACTGTGTATCAGTTGTTGGTCTCATTCAATGCTGCTCTGTCATGATCAGGCGTATCACTTATAATCAGGTGAGCGTCCTGCCCGGCCTGTACACTTGGTAACATAAAAAAGTAAGTCCATAATGAAAATGTTATAAGAAGCGTTTTAAATGCTTTCTCTACGGATTTCAAATAACTGATACTTTACAAAGCTGAGGTTAAAGAATGGCATTTTACTTTAAGCCCAAACTTTATTAAAGTTTAAATGACTTTGTTAAATTGTTTGTTAATCTCATTTGGTTGATTTAATTTTCAAAACTTATATTTCAAATTATTTTAGACAGAAATTAATAATTTTGATAATACAATTTCTTGTTACGTAGAAGTTTGCGACCAAGCCTACAGTCCTTTATAAATCTAAGCTTCAACAAAAGGCTACGGAATTAAATTTATGAAGTGTAATTGAACTTTCTAGATACTTAAACTAAGAAACTGCCAAAAACATATCAGGGGCTTTTATTTTAAATTATTACAATAATAAAATTTGTTGAAACAATTTTTTACTGTCTCCCTAGTTTGAACGTTGAGTTGAGTACCACGACCGGATGACATGGGTTTCCTATCCCACGGTGAGATCGCATAATGAAAGTCAGTATGTTTAGGACCATCAGGCTGAATCATCTGACAGTTTTTTCACTGAAATTGAAAGACACGCTAAGCGTCGGCATATCTTAGTAAAGTATTCGTTAAAATCCAAATTAGGCCTTCGAGGTGGGCCAATCTTATATCTAAGGCCTGCGGTGGGCCTGTGCTCTGCAGTAGGCTTTAAAGCAGCGGTCGTCAAACTTTTACTAACCAAGGGCCACACATGCCAATGCCGGGCCGCAGAAGTTTGCTTGGAACTTGGTGTCGAAATTATTCTTACATATTGTTCATAAGATTACACATACTTACAAAATTTTACCTCATGAAATTTTCCGGAGTTTTTTTACTTTTATAAATCTGCTATCGGTTTTTATCTATCAGCTTTAGTTTTCATTCCACAGCTTTTCTATTTTATATGAGGGCACAAGTTTGGCATAGTACAATATAAGTAAAGTCAAAATTAACGCGATATCTACATAGATATCGCGTTAATTTTGATGTAAGGAGAAGATATTTAAACAATTTGCAGTGTTTTTGACATATTTATGCTGAATATGAGTTTCATATCAATGAAAATTGATAACTAACTCCGCGAAATCTACTTATTGTGACATCTTAAAAGTTCAAGTGTGTAATTTAGCTAAGCCGTGGGTGGGTGCCTAAAACTATTTGCCAAAATTATGTGGTTAATTTGCGACAATGCCAAATCAAAAAAAGAAATTATCTGAAGTTTAAAACCCCGATGATCTGACGAGAATCAAAAAATAGTAATGATGATTGTTATTGAAACCGCAATACAAGGGTCATTTAGTACTTATCCTGATAAATCATGCTAAACGAGCAACTTTGTGAAGTCTTATTAGTTTCTATAACCACTTATTCGTATTAATGCGAATAAGTGGTTGGTACACTTGGATCCTCGGTCAGTGGCTGATTTGCGCTCGACGAATAAAAATACTCAACCTCTTTCAGGATTTGTGGGCGAGTTGTGAGTAATTGGCCATCTGTTGCCTCAAGCTCCAACCAAATATTTTTTGTAAAACTTTGGGCCCCCTGTTCTGGTCTGTAAAGTTCTTAATGAACCTTGTATTGAAACAGTGGAGGTCCCTGCGAACTAGTTTTTATATCCACTTGGAGAGAGCCTGATATTCCGGCGAAGCAACATTAGAAAATGGGACCTCACGTCTCAACCTCATCAGATACAGGGTGTTGGGAGGAAATTTGGATGACTTCATTCGTTTCATCGGCGGAAAATACCTGCAACCCACTGTGCACAGCATGTCCATCTTCTTTAAGGATTCTGCTTGAAGAAAGAATTCATCGAGAAGAGCCCCTCCATTTTCAGGCAGATAACCAGCATCTGCCCCTTGGGATTCCTACGCTCCAATCTGATTGACCTGTGAGGTTTAATTTTCGATTCGTCGCGTTCTTGTTCTCCCACTTAAGCGTTGAAGTCCCCCATTCCAGCATTGTAGAAGGTCGAGATTATGCCATGCATGGCTCTGGAGCTATCCTCATACATGGCTTTAACCTCTTCGTCAGAGCGTGACGATGTCGGCGCATACGAGTATATCTGTACCACCTTCTGGAAGTACCTGTCGATGAGTATAAGACCGGGGTACGCAACCCGATTCGACACACCACTACTGATTTTCACAATGCTGTTAATAAGGGTCTTGTGCACCAGAAAACCGACACCACCTCCAGACTTCTGATAATCCTAGTATGGTCCAGTTTATCCGACTTAACTCTTCTTCTAGTTCGGAGAAGCGATGGTCAAGCCGTAGTGTCCATTATACGTCGCCAGTTTTAGTACTTTTCAGTTAGTCGCGAAACGGAGGCGAGCTATTAAACATACTGGGCGAAACCTTCGTCCAGCTTACTTACCGAAATATTGCTTTAATTTCGTAACTAAAAGAGCATTTTTTTCCCTTTGGGCATTATTAAGAACTATATTATATTTCTGATTCATGAAATATCATAATTGCATAATGATGTCGAACGCAAAGTGGTTTATGGATTCTTGTTTATTTTAAAAAATACTTTGAAACGCGACCTTTTGTTTTTTGCTGTGGGCCGCGGATGGCCTTCACAACTTCACCGGATTAGGTCGCGGGCCGCACAAATAACGGCGGCGGGCCGCAGTTTGACGACCACGGCTTTAAAGGCCATAATGAAGTTTATAATTTATGGAAGTATTAACAAAATGGCTTAGTTTGCCAATTCAGTTTCAATTTATAAAACAAAAGAAAGTTGTGATTTCATAAATGTTATCTCCATTTGTGTTAATAATCTATTCATTTTATACAACGCAGTTAGGGATACTGATTAAAAGATAATGTTTATCAATATACGTGTCTAGTGGTGAAATTTTGTGCAACTTTTTAAGAATAATTAATCGATAACTACGAATTTTTTTCTATACTTTTTACTTTTCATCAAATCGCAGTCCTATGTCTAACAGTGGTCTCCTCCATTTTGCGCCAAATACCGGGTTATTTTTCCCCCGCTTGAAAAAATGCTTTTCTCCTTTTATTTAAGAAAAATAAACTAAAGAGCTTCGGCATAAATGATCCGATTCTACGATACCACGGAACAGAAAACTGGCGTGAAACAACATACGCGTTATGTTTTGTCGAATGTGTGAGATAACCTTAGGTCTAAAATTCCTCCTTCTTTTCTTCATATTTCCTTTTCCCTTTACTATTTTAATGTTGGCAACGCACTCATAGTTTCTTCGTAGTAACGAGTGTCTACATATGGCGATATCACTTATCATCATATACTTAAATCAAACGCTCGTTTGCCTTCTCTTGAAATGAAAAAAAAACACTGCACCCCACAATAAAATAATATAAATGATTACAAATGAACCCTAATTCTATATTATTTTAATGTTATAAGTATACAGGACGGTCAGGACGCTCACCTGATGGTAAGTGATACGCCTGACCATAACAGAGCGGCATTGAAGGAGACCAACAACCGATAGACAGTTATTTTTCTTCATCAATGCCTCATTGCGCCCGTCATCCAAGACAAGAGATGTTAGGTCTCTTATACCCGGTTAGATCACTAGCTATATTTACATTAAAACAATGTCCGTAAACTTGTCAACGTATAAAATGACAAGATCGTGCTGGTAAGGGTTCCCTCTTAAAGGCCTGTCGGCCTTCGCGCCCTTTACGGGAGTCACGGATCGAGTGCATGACACGACATGCGCGTATGCGCATAAATGTATATTTATACTATAAATAAAAATGCGCATATTTTATATACATTTTATAGTTCGCCGCCCACTATATCTTTGTGTAGTAGGTTAGGAAGTCAACATTTTATGTCTTTGCCTGACGTAAAACCATGCACAATTAAAAAAATATTTGACGACCAATTTAGTCTGGTTGAGGAGTCTGTTACATTTAAGTTAACGGCTAAGGAATCAAAATTTAACTACAGCGCCTGACATAAAACCTGACACGCACAATCGAAAAACTATACGATGAACAATATCATTAAGTTTTCTATATAACTAAGGTTAAGGAGTCCACTGTTACATTTAAAGTTCCGGGTTCAATTGGTGTTGTGTCAATCATCAGGGCATTAATTTATTTTGTCACGTAAGTTAATATCAACAATTTCACCCGTAATAGCTGATATACTTGTATAGTACCATGAATAAGGTTAATAATGTCAATATTGGACAAAATATAAATAACCAAATGAAGACACAGAGCTACAATGCTTTAATTATTTTCACCTAATTGACATTGACAATGCAGTACATGAAATTCCTTGACTTGTACTTAGGTTAAAAAACACCCTAATAAGATTTACTATCAGTGACGAGGAACGCATGTCATTGATGCATTTTGCACTTGAGATACTTCCCGACGTTTTTACAACCTTGCAACTGCAAAATATAAAGCGTTATTGACGTATTAATATCTATTGTTAGAACCTTTGAGGATAAATCCAAATAAGGTCAGTAAAAGTTTATAAGGAGTATCGCTTATTTTCATTTCAATATAGGATATTATGTTAAATACTTTGATATTGAAACATAAAATAATTATAATTAAAATAATAGTACGAATTTATTTTTAAACATAATATATCGCGGTAATATTTTGCACGAACTCATACGAAAACCCCACGATACGTGCAGATGTTTGTTTCAAATTAAATACATAAATGCAATAAAATAAGCATGTCATAAATAATAAACATATGATTGAAATACCACCCTGTAGAATGGGTACTACCTTAAATTATATCAGGTACAGGAGACATGATCAGATATCAGGATTCATGTGTCACGAAATATATCAATCAATCCATCAAAATAACAATGTATTCGTTCAAATAACGAAGAATGCTCTGACCAACCACTAACACATACTTAACTAAATATTAGGAAAATACACCTAAACTGATAAAATTTAAGGCTCTGATTAAAAAATATGTAATCGAGAAAAACAGTAGTACCTACACGTCACATGGTAAAAGTCTCAGCATGTGCTACCGTGACCATGTATAAATTTATAACTTGAATATTATGACAGCGCTGAATATGATAGATAGAACTATGTTGAACACAAGTAAACTATGTTATCTTCATCAGAATAATCGAGGTAAGCTCTTTTAAATAAACAGAAAATATATGATAAAAGATTGTTTAAGACTGCTATAAAGATTTATTAAAAAAATATGCTTTAACAGTTAATTAATTACAAATACACCATTTATGATAATCAGTAAAATATTTGTTGTGTTAAATAAAACAGTTGTGGTTTTGTATTTACAAGAAATTATTTAAATCTTACATTCAAAATTTCGTTTTATCCTTCGATGTACTTAAATGTTTATGATATTAAAGAATGGAGCATTATTGAATTCAAGAAATTCCGCAGAGAACGGGTAGAATTGACCACTCCACCACATCATCATCATCAGCTCTTTAAACGTCCCCACCGAGGGGCACGAGCCTACCCGTATACGGTGATTAGGCCTTAGTCGTCCACGCGGGCCTAGTGCGGGTTGGACGACTTTACGCACATCCTTTGAATCTTTTCGCAGGTGTGCGCAGATTTCCTCACGTATTTTCCTTCACCGTAAGAGCGTCGGATAACGTACATATATTTTCGAAAACACATTGGTAGGAGGGCAACAGTCCACACCATTGAGCCACCGACGCTCGCCTCCTAATCTTGCCTTATAAAGTAACAGTCAACTCCAATACAACCCGCTCAGTGGCGTGCACCATATGCAAATAAGCAGCTCATACCCTGTGTGTCCAGACAACCCGTAAAATCGCCAACATTTAAAATTATTCCCACTTATTCGCCCAGTTTTCTCAACAGATTTGAAACTAGGCGATTTGCTGTCAACAACAGCACTCAATTTGACAAAAATGAAAATTATGAATTGATTTGCGATTAGTGACACTCAATTTGCACACCCTACTCATAATCTCTGTGCACGCCACTGTATTAATGACGTAAAGTAAATATAGGGGACCGCGTCGAAGTCTACTATAGTCAGAAGAGCCTCAGAGTACCAAAATAACAATAAAATAGTAGCTGGAAAACATCATATGGTTGTTGTGAAATTGCTCACTGTACAAATAATGTAATCCGAGATAACTATCTGTATGCGACTGAGCCGTGTTCACCTTGAATGTAAACAAAAATAACGAACAAGAGCCGGTCCGACAGACTATTGATATTTAATGTACATGAATAATTACACGGAACTCTCGTACATTATGTACACGCCTTGAATTTCGCTTTGTATTCTTAGTGATAATACGAATTTATTAAAAACATGGTCTGTAAGTCATATAATATAATCGTACAAAAATGATAAATAAGTTGTGTACATGAGCGTCGGTGGCTCAATAGTGTGAACTGTTGCCTTCCGATCGGGAGGGCGCAGGTTCAAATCCCGCCACGTACCAATGTGTTTTCGAATTTACGAAATTAAATGTCCGTTATCCGACGCTCTTACGGTGAATGAAAACATTGTGTAGAAACCTGCGTACACCTGCGAAGATTCAAAAGGTGCGATAAGTCGGCCAATCCGCACTGGGCCCGCGTGGACGACTAAGGCCTATACACCCTTTACGGGTAAGCTCGTGCCCCTCGGTGGGGACGTTTAATGAGCTGATGATCTTGTGTACATGAACCAATAATTGTCACTATAAGGTTATAATGATGATGACTCTAATAACACAAATTTGAGAGATAAAACCCCGGAATAACATAACAACCTGATGATAATGATATGTGTGATCTATTTATGAACAGCCTTATCTTTAATGTAATATTTGCCATTAGGTGAACAAAACAGCAATTGCTTTAATATTTGAATTATAAACAGTACCTACAATGTCTAGAATAACAATAACATACTTAAAGTTAGCTGTGTCTGAGGAGGTTTTGTTTATACGTAAAAAATATTGTTTATGATCTAAACATCATTGTTATACCAAGTGGCGAATACGAAGATTATTATGATAAGGGTAAGTCAGTGATATTTCGCATTAAAACACAAAAATAACGCTTTTTCGCAATGATATTCTGTATATATAAAGGTAGATACGCCATCCGTGCCTCAAAACGAACCGCGAAGAGTACAGTTTGTACTCTTTTGTTTAGGTAAATGTACGCTCATTCGAAATATGTGTATGTGTGCTGTCACTGCATTCGGAACACTTTTTTCGATTGTTTTGTGAGCATATCACGAATCTATACTTTTTACGTTATTGCTTTTTCGTCACAATTTTGAACTGTTGTTGAAAACAGGTGATCTTTATTTTGAAAGGTTTAAAACCTTAGCTTTCAGTTTTAATACAATTTACAAATAAGAAGTATTCTTTCAATGATGTTGATTTGAAACAAAGTGAATCATTAATCTTACGGTGAAGGAAAACATCGTGAGGAAACCTTCATGCACGCCTGCGAAGAGATTCGAAGGTTGTGTGTGAAGTCGTCCAATCCGCACTGGGCCCGCGTGGACGACTAAGGCCTAATCACCCTATACGGGTAGGCTCGTGCCCCTCGGTGGGGACGTTTAATGAGCTGATGATGATAATGATGATGATTAATATTTTCACATTAGTATCGTTTAGACAACACAACTACATGGTGCGTTATTATAAGCTTAAACATCCAATTTCACTATGAAAAGACGATGCCTGAATCAATACCAACAAATTTGTTGACATATTTCGGATAAAGCAATCTAATTATCGCCAGGGGCCTGTAAACTCAATTTACGTACATTGAAATCTGATTATTAATATTATTTGCTAGGTTCCCTCGGGCAGTGAGTACAGAAACGTAATTTCTTCAGGGAGTCAAAGCTACGACTGCGTGGGACTAAAATTTATAACAAAACTTAATGATTTGCATTCATCATCAGAATCTGTTTTGATTATGATTTTCATTTTCGTGAAAACACGTTGAAATCTTTGGTTACTCTTTTGTATATTTTTCTATATTGAACTTCTAAAAAAAATAATATGGTGTTGCAAATTTTTAACGAAATTATCATATCATTGTACTAAAATTCTACTGATTTTTTTAATTGACGATAAATTAACGTTTCATAATTAATGGTATTAGTTTCTCTTAATTCTGCATCTGCCATTTGCAGGCGTTTCACTTAATATCGGGTGAGCGAAAAGAAAACTTGGGTTTAAAATAAAATCTATTCCAGGCGCTTCAAGTGTCGGCCCCTAACGGGCCTAGGGGTTGATTTTCCATCTATGTCTGGGGGTCGAAAGAACACATTAATATTGGTGGACGAGAATGGAACTAATCTATACGGAGCTGATCATGCCGTTCCGTTCGGTTTATTATCATCCAATAATGTCCCACTGAATGGGTGAAGGCCTGTCCCACACTGTAGGAACAGGTTTTCAACTTTATGGGCAGTTATACATATAGAATATATTAGGTTACCTAGCCCTCCCCGCAACGCCCTAAGCCGAGGTTCGAGTCCCTCTCTGATGCCCTTAGGCTCAATGTGTAAATTTTGAAGGATAAGAACCATCTGCGCTCGCCAATTGCCCGGTGAAGCTGTAAAGGCCATCTGCGGCCAACAGCAGTAGTCAGTTCGAAAAAAAGGGGAGTTAGTGCCGTAAACTTCCACGCATGTTCAGTTCAACTCACCCGGGATTTTAACGACTACCGAACTAAGATTGTAGCCGGGACCAACTTCTTCACATCCCTTGTGAAGCAAGGCGAGCCTCAAGATAACATTTATCGGCCCATCTGGCCATACAAAATCTTGGAAATACATGATTTCCTTACAACCAAGACTAGCATTCACTGATGACAACAGTCAAATAATGAAGACATATTAAACTATTTATAAATATAATAAATAAATAAATATACACTGACACTTACACAGCGCCATCTAGCCCCAAGTTAAGCGTGCAGCCTGTTATTTGTGTACTAAACAACGGATAAAACTTATATACTTTTTGTAAATACATACATATTATACATAGAAAACACCCAGACCATTACAGACATGTTCATGCACATAAATGTTTGTACTACCCGGGGATCGAACCCGGAACCCTTGGTGTTGCACGTCGTCGTCATCGTCGACGTCTCAACCGCAACACCAAATGCGTCGTCGTTTTTAAAACTCGATCGCAGTTTAAAAACTTAATTTAAAAAAAAACAATTACTATTCCAGAAAATATAAATGGAAAGATAATATCTTTCTCAGATGCTTCAGCAGTTTATATCTGAACGCGATGGAATTTACGAGCTTGACCGTCAATAGAACGCACTACTACACCATCGAGCCCTTCTTGATTAAAGAAGTTTCCTTTTAAATACGAATTAAGTCTAGAATACTCACGTCCATTATCTGTCGACAACTTCATTTTCTCCAATTGCGTGGTGTCCCGGTCGTTGTACACCAGAACTGCAGTTGCGTTGGCTCGCCATGCATTTTGCACCTTGAATAAAAATTGTACATAACAAATATGGCCATAGGAAAATATTATTATAAACTATTTAACTTTAAAATAATATCATAAGTATTGGCCGACCCATTTGGTGGGTTCGGCTACTTTGGTGCACAAGGGTTCCGGGCTCGATCCCCAGGCAGTACACACATTTATGTGCATGAACATGTCTCTTTGTATTGGTCTGGTTGTTTCTATGTATGTATTTACAGAAAAAAGTAAAATAATCCGATGTTTAGTATCCATATTACAGGCTAATGCTTCGTAAATATCAGTGGATATTTATGTATTTATTAACATAAGTATCTCTTCAACCTATTATCTCCCCCATTTTGTGCAAGTTTCTCCGTTTGCGTCATCCACAGACATATATTTTGACGACCCATTTGGTGTCGCGGTTGAGAGGTCGACTGCAACACCAAGGGTTCCGGGTTCGATCCCCGGGCAGTACAAACATTTGTGTGCATGAACATGTCTGTTTGTAATGGTCTGGGCGTTTTCTATGTACAATATGTATGTATTTACAAAAAAAATGTATATAAGTATATTTATCCGTTGTTTAGTACCCATAATACAGGCTTCACGCTTAACTTGGGGCTAGATGGCGCTCTGTGAATGTCAGTGGATATTTTTGTTTATTATTATATGACTTTATTATAATGTTAAGTAATTTATCAGTTTCACTACAGGCCGTATGTCTTCCCAGACAGAACTACCAAGGGGAGATTAGGTTGCAAACCCACTACGCAGGCCCATTGCCGATTAGTGAGTGTTGACCACTGCTATCCTAAGACTACTACCCCATGGTCCTCAATGGCTTTTCGCCCCTTCCGAAGCACTCGTTAATATTGTTTTATGCCATAAATGATCGGGACGGTCAGTGCGCTCATCTGGTGGTAAGTGATACGCCTGACCATACCAGTAGCAATGTTGAAGGAAATTAATTACAGTAGGTAGTCATTATTTTTCCGTCAACACTTCTCTGCGTCCGACACCCGAGACAACTGATGTCACGTGTCTTATACCCGGTAATTTCACTAGCTATAGTGCCCTCATCCCAAAACAGAGAAGTGCAAAACTCCTATTTTACGGGTTATCTGACGCGGTACCTCTCTAGACGACTCGGTAGCGAGTTTTTTGGTCACATATCGAAATACCATACCATAGAGCGTCGGTGGCTCAGTGGTGTGGACTGTCGCCTTCCTACCGGGAGGGCTGAGGTTCAAATCCCGACACGTACCAATGTATTTTCGAATTTTCGAAAAATATATGTACGTTATCCGACGCTCTTACGGTGAAGGAAAAAATCGTGAGGAAACCTTCATGCACGCCTGCGAAGAGATTCGAAGGTTGTGTGTGAAGTCGTCCAGTCCGCTCTGGGCCCGCGTGGACGACTAAGGCCTAATCACCCTATACGGGTAGGCTCGTGCCCCTCGGTGGGGACGTTTAATGAGCTGATGATGATCGAAATACCAACCAAAGCTATCTTTATTAAACTATCATTATCTTCTCCTTAACGCCATAGCCTCCATTCCATCTGGCCCTCATTTAATATTATCATAATGAATTTGTTTTTAATAACGTTCCGGTGTTTGAAACAATTGATATGTTATCTCCGGTGCATGTGACTTGGTAGCTGCAAGTTCAAACCGATGTCAACGGTCGTTTATCGCACTGCACTCATGCTTGTCTAGACAAATTGTTCGGGAAGCCACAAAAAGAGATGAGACACGTTGCCTCTTTGTTATTTATTAAAAACAAGATATTTCTATATGCCTATATGTTCCAACTTTAATATTTTGGAGGACAAATTTACTTAAAAAAATGCCGACAGATATAAAAGTGTGGTAGCTACGGCAATGAAAATGGTTTTATTTCATAACATATGAGTACTTTCTTATTACCAACTACGAAAGTTGCTCAGTGGCGTCCAACTAGCACTGGAAGTATTATTATTTTTTGTAAATACATATTATACATAGAAAACACCCAGACCAAGCCAAACAGACATGTCCATGCACACAAATGTTTGTACTGCTCGGGGATTGAATCCAGAACCCTTGGTGCAGTAGCCGACGTCTCGAATATTACACCACATGGTCGTATTCTTTAAAGATTTAATTTAATTAAGCGTTTTTTTAGTTTTAGTTTCAGATTGTTTTATATATATACTGTATCTAGTATTATCACTTTACGCAACGAAATTTCGTAAACATACTATCTAGCCAGACAATTACAGTAGGTAAGGGTTGAGAACTTAAAAGCCTAGTGATTACACTGCACATCATTTTCAACGATTATTACAGGCTGTTGGTTATAAAAATAGCTATAAACAAGTCTCGCATTATCTAGCTATATATTCCTTCGTTAGGCAGAAATTGTTACACTGACTGTTTATGTCTAAAGCGTGATTCTTTATGTTAGTTTGTAGGCATATTTAGAACATGTAACTATGTAGGAATTGTACCTACAAACCTTGTAGTCGTACTAAAGATAAGACGGCATTACATTGACAGTGAGTGAGTAACTATGTACTTAGGTTTATAATTCAATTAAATATTTTGTTTGGTCTTATTTATTTTTGTTTATTACATTGGTTCATTTTGTTTAGAATAGCTCTAAAACAACAACACCTTACTTGTAAATAATAACTTATTAAAGATTTGGTACTTAAATTTCGTTTTTAAGTTAAATTTACTTATATGCGTTAGTGATTTCAAAATATCTTCATTTATTATTCGCACTGCGAAAAATTGTGTAAGTAACTTTATTTCCATAGTTTAGGTATTTTCTAGCACAGCGTGTATGAAAATGGCGAATATTTATATGGTTATTTAGAATTTAAAATGAATATTTAATTAAATCAGATATTTTATTCATCGAAAGTTTGTAGACAAAAGGAAAATTTAAATATCTGAAATCCATTTACTGGACAAATAAATGAAATAAATGTAAAAGGAATACGTAGATACTTTTATGCGATCAGCCAGTAGTGCTCAGGGCCATTTCTACAATAAAAGATCGTAGAAGCAATCAGTGCATTGCACTTTTGAGAAAAACTCTCTGGAACCTATTAAATATACAACAAGTATGATAGTATTTATCAATAACAATATTTGCTCGTATTTTCTAAAATGATGTTATAATTTATAAATATTCCCATTATAAAGATTTTAAAAAAGTATTTTAAATATTAGGTTAACCATTTTTAAATGCGGAAAAAGGCACCTTGCCCTAAGGTTTCTTAAATTCCAGGTTTGTTTCCATTATACATACATAATTGGACATAGATTTAAAGCAATTATTGAAGAAATTATTGGCGAATAAACAAAGGTTTCCATGTGTATATAACGATATAACATAAGATGTTATTAATGAAATTTTACTCATACGTAAATAACGAATAGAAAGGTTTCAAATTACAATATAAATTTGGAAAAATAAAACCATAGCGCAATGACCGACCCAACGATCACGTTACAATTCCATCTACAAAATGGCAATTTTCACAGAGATTTACTGGCAACACTGATTAATGGGGGTCAATAAACATTTTTATAGCACGCTAGGCCATTCCTAAAATAAGCAGCAACGACCTCACAGTTCACTGGCACTGATTGCCAGGCTTTATCGCCAGGGTCAGTACGGCTATTTTCTCCCAGCTTGATGGAAGAAATTTATATTCTACGGCCTTACGATACGTTGAACTTGGCGGAAGTCGATTGGCTAACGACCTAGTGAGGCCATCCTTATCAGACCCTCAGGGTTGTGAGGTGATCGTATTCCTCAGTATTCAATGTCAATGGAAAGGTCAAGACGGTCCTGTGACATGCTCGTCGAGATGTTATTTATTGAGTGAACACAAGTATCCGATAGAGAATGTAAACGAAGTACAGAAGAACTCGTATATTACTATAGATATAGTTAAATTAACAAACAAGATCATGGAGTATTTTTTTTAATTGAAATTAGGTAATTAAATTTTGAAAATTGAAAAGATGGACTAAAGGTCTAACGAGCAGTCTGTTTTATACTGATGAATCAGTGAAAGAAAAATAATGTTTTATAAAGCATATTTTAAAAAATAACTAGCAAAAGAAATAGGTAAAATTATACCCCTATCCAAAGCTTCCTCTAGAAAAAAAGGATGATATTTAATTAACTAAGTCGTAATTACGAGATTATTAATTGTTTTCAATTTATCTTCGCGTAATAACGGAGAACGATTTCCTTATTCAGCCAGTTAAACATCAGACATTTTTTTATAATTACTAGTAACAAGTAACGTAACAGCCTTTCATTGTTCTGTTAAAGTATATTTTTTACTTTTATTTTACTTTTTGTAACTGTGACTGAGTTTGAAAAAAAAAGTGTTTGGGCAATAAATCAATAAATTTAAGTAACAACCAAAAGTTGTTTCGTGCTTCGGAAGGCACTTTATGCCTTTGGTCCCAGCTACTGTCTCAGAACTAGTGTTACCAAGTGTCCCTTTTGCGCGGAACGTTCCGATTTTTCACGGTCGACTGTTAAAATAATGTTTATACTCCACTAAACTGTCCGTATAACATCAATGTGTATTTATTAACCATGCTCCTAAGACCTAGAGTACCTTCACTAAGTAACGTAATTAATGTACCCTCAGTATAGTACAATGGGCTTGAGGAGAGCCGGAACTCTATTGAGTTTGATTAAGCCTAGATTGCAGGCAGATAGCTACGACCTGAATATACGAACGGGACTTAAGTGGACCTAAAAGCATTTACTGTCCTGCGTAATGGAGTAGGCTCTTTGTGGCAATACCGTATGTCGCCGTAACGTATGAGAGAACACTAAATAATTAATAAATTATTGCATTTTGAACACTCTAGGTTAGTGTAGTAATGGCAGGTTAGTATATAATTGTCACCACTCCTCTTAACGCGGATGTCGTTGAACAAAAGGACTAAACATTCAGCAAAGAATAGAAGCAGCTAAAAATGCAAGCTTTTTAGGTAACAGCTATAGGTAGGACAGCTAAAGCTCTCTGACCCGGCTGCTAATTATAAAGATTGTGGCAAAACACTTTACCATGGTAAAGTAGGTCCAAACACCAGCAGTTGGCTTTCATGGGCTGTTAAACCTATCTCCATTTATTTCCAATTATTGTCCTATTATTGAAATAATTTACAATTTTCTAATATAATAACGAATCTCGAGAAAAGCAGGATAATCTAGAATAGCCGTTCAATAACTCAGTGTACTCTTTTTTAACTTTACTACATTATTGGGTACAAATTTGTGGCATTTACAACGACCACACAAGACATTTAACTACAAGTAACGTTTGATAACATTTTCTAATAAGTATAAGTAATTTATTACAAAGATATTGTGATCTTGCCATGGCTATTACATACTTACTGTGTGCTTATTCCATATCGTGTATGGGATTATGATCTTCAACATCTTCTAATAAGTATTAATACTTTCATCATCAGCTTATTAAACGTCCCCACCGAGGGGCACGAGCCTACCCGTATAGGGTGATTAGGCCTTAGTCGTCCACGCGGGCCCAGTGCGGATTGGACGACTTCACACACAACCTTCGAAACTCTTCGCAGGCGTGCATAAAGGTTTCCTCACGATGTTTTCCTTCGCCGTAAGAGCGTCGGATAACGTACATATATTTTCGAAAATTCGAAAATACATTGGTACGTGTCGGGATTTGAACCTCAGCCCTCCCGGTAGGAAAGCGACAGTCCACAACACTGAGCCACCGACGCTCTTTATACTTTAATAAAGAGCATATTATGATTAATACTTTATTATAAAAATATTATGACTGGATATCTCGCCATGGTTATTCTGTGTGCTTTTTCCAAGTAGTATATAAATATTTGAATGAATATGATCATTTAGTGACTGCGTGCCTAGCAAGACTACACGATCCAGTACCTTGATTTCAAAGTTGCAGCTGCCCCGCCTGATGACGGCGACCCACGGCTCGTCGGGCAGCGGCTCGTTGGTGGCGGACAGCAACGGCCACGTGCACCCGGAGTGGTCGTGCTCGCCGCCCGGGCCCTTCGCGCGGATGTGCACCGCCACGCCGTGCGACGACCCGATGTAGCCCTCGCCGTACTTGCCCGACTGGAATCATGACGTATAAATAAATATCCACTGACATTCAAACAGCGCCATCCAGCCCCAAGTTAAGCGTGCTGCCTGTATTATGGGTACCAAACAACGGATAAACATACTTTTAAATTTTTTTTGTAAAAATACTCGTACATATTATACATAGAAAACACCAAGACCATTACAAACAGACATGTTCATGCACACAAATGTTTGTACTGCCCGGGATCGAACCCGGAACTCTTGGTGTTGTAGTCGACCTCTCAACCACAACACCAAATTGGTCGTCAAATACATATTTTATAAAATGTTTTTTAACGTTATTAGTAATACAGGACGGTCAGGACGCTCACCTGATGGTAAGTGATACGCCTAACCATGACAAATAAAAATATGTTTATCATTTATTAATATGCAAATCAAGGGAAAATCATATATTAATTTTGGTCAAGATCAAAGTTCGAACACTGTAAATTTTAACACTCCAATAAATTCCCAGACATACACTTCAAATAGTTTCGCAGTCTGAATAATCAATTGTGTCAAGATTAAACTAATACCTTTCGCATGATTTACTCTGAACGTGAACCTTTTCAAACACAAAGCATTATCCATTTTAAGTAAGGGATTTGTCTCAAAAACGTCTTATCAGGCCGAGTGATCGTTGCATGATTCTAAACCTTAAAAGATGATGATGATGTCTAATCATACCATTGAGTCAGATTACATCGTGATCATGTTTAAACTTATTGTTTATGTATATAAGCGATTGCTTTTGTCTGTAATGAAAATATAATATATTAATCATTATTTATTGTGTTGTGCTATTTTATTTTATTTAGTTTATCGATAAACAATAACATTAAACTGGGGGGGTAAAGGCCTACTCGCACGGGGGGTTTGGCCGTAAACCATTACGCGTGTATATATATATATGTATATCTATACCTTTTTCACATTTCAACCAAAAAAGTGTACAGGGCGGTCAAAACGCTCACCTGATGGTAAGTGATACGCCTGACCATAACAAAGCGGCATTGAAGAACAGCAACAGGTGATAGACGGTTATTATTTTGCACTAATGCCGCACTACAGACAACAGATGTTAGGTCTCTTATACCCGGTAATTTTACTAGCTACAGTGCCCAACAACAGTAAACACGGAGTGCGTTAGACTCCTGTTTCACGGGACGATTTCTGGCACTGGGGTGTTACCTACCGAGACGACTTAGTACCGCTCAAATTACGCAGGGTTTAAGTTCTAAAAAATATTTCTTGGTTCCCGTTACATCCCTTATAAATTAGTTAGGCCCGTGACGGTTGTTACAAAATAGTTCCTTAAATAAAATAAGCCTTAGACACTTGTGACGCATGTACTCAATCACATCGGAGAACGTGCACCGACCCGTATTATCTAAGATACGAAAATGTCCAACAATAATCCAAGACTTGGATAATAAATCATGCTTATTACATTTTTGTACCTGTGACATTTTGCTAAATACAGTAATTTGGTGATACAGGTTTTTCTTAACAGGTTTTCACGAGTAAATAAATCTTTGAAGACGATAAATGATATGACAAAATAATAATCTTTTTAACCGTGTGGCGAAGGTTTGTAAGAATACATTTTCACCACCCTATATCTAAGGACAAATAATTCCGGAGAGAACGGGCAACATCGGTATCCCAATCGATCTAACGACTTACTGCTATTTCCAATTCGATCGCCAAGTGTGAAGATTATATTCACGATCTTGGAGGAGTCCCTTATTCCAGCAGTGACTGCCAGGGCTGTTAAAGAAAGTAAAGCT
The DNA here is from genome assembly GCA_019425675.1 of Leucinodes orbonalis. Lineage (NCBI taxonomy): Eukaryota > Metazoa > Arthropoda > Insecta > Lepidoptera > Crambidae > Leucinodes > Leucinodes orbonalis. The sequence continues at coordinate 63,458 of PQWD01008277.1, read as the reverse complement.
TCTGATAACAATACTTTTATGTCCTAAGAATTCCCTTAGCACGCGACATAGCTAAATAGCTAATGTCGCCTATATTCTAAACGTATCTCTTAACCTAAACATATAGCACAACAGTGATACACAAATAAAGATATTTCGCAATTCAATGTTTTATTGGCATACCTTTCAGTTGCAAGAAGTACCTAACCTATTTGCCTACTCAAAAATAAAGAGAACTGTAGTATAAGTTTAAAATATATTCAATTATCATGCGCTAAAAATATACTTAAATAGTAACAACGGCCGCCGGAAGAATGACTATCAAGAGATTGGCACAAAAACATAAATTAACAACATTACTGTGAATAAGCGACACGCATGTGACTCAACGCATGGATATTTGTTGAATATTTAATTTCTATTTGTGTTAGAGCTTGATGGAGTGGCGGCTAGCGAGTTAAGCATATATTACAATGGCCATGCTGCCCGCGTGGACGACTACTACTTGGTAGCCTAACATATGTTTGGGGACAAAAGCGGCCCGGCACACGCCGGTTACGCGAATAGGGACTGTGCGAAACTACAGGGACACGCGACGATGGCCCCCGCCGGCGGGGACGGAATCTCGGTTGTCGATTTGTAGTGTTGTAATACTTAAAAAAGATTTCCGAATGGTCTGAACTAAGTTGTAAAGCAAATGATCTCATAATAATAAGGAAATATTGCGAATTATATTAATATTTATTATTTATTTATTTATTATTTATTTATTTAGGACAGCCAACAAAACAAACACCATACAATTATAAACTTATATCTATAAATACATGATTGTAGTGTTGCCTCAGTTAAAGGCTGCCACGGCATGCACAACTGAATAATGAGTCGACAGACAGAACGCCTAAAATCGTTTAATTTAAAATATACGTATACATTTACATTATTCTACTCGTTACTGGCAGCTAGTGCCAGCAAAGTAGACTTAAACTTGCGCTGTGAATATGACAAATCGAGTTTATGGCTATGCGAGCGTGATAATTGACCGAATTGTTTCTGAATCCTATTAATGGTTGAAAAGTGACCCAAGTTAGTCCTAAAATTTTTAGGTTTATAAGCGAGGTATCTACAATTACGAGCGCGTTTAAAAGGGACATTATAATAGCAGACTAGCACAATCAATGCGCCCATTGATAATGTTGTACAAAAATAGGTTATCTGATATGATTCTACGACTCTCTAAACTCCGAAGTTTAAAGAAATCCAGCCGCGATTTGTATGTAGGAAGCCTTTTGGCCATCATACTCTGGAAGGACACGTGCCAAAGAAACCGTTTCTGTACAGACTCCAAACGGCGTCTATGGATTTCATAGTATGGGGTCCAAACTACACTACAATACTCTAGACCAGAGCGAATCAAGGAGTTGAATACTGCTATTTTACTAGTAGGTTGTTTAAATGCACGGCAGTTACGTATAATGAAACCAAGTAGTTTAAAACTTTTAGTAACAATTTTATCGACATGTACGTTAAAGCGAAGTGTGCTATCGATATAAACTCCAAGATCACGAACCACATCCACAGCTTTTATAATATTGTTATTAATTCTATAAGAGTGGGAGCAGACGGTCTTTTTCCGAGAAAAGTGTATGTAATGACACTTGTCAGTATTTACAACCATTTTATTGACCTCACACCAAGTGGCGAATCTATCCAAGTCCTCTTGAAGCAGGCACCAATCGTTTTCATTCACAAGCCTCATTGTCGCTTTGAGGTCATCGGCGTATAAATATATTTGTGAGTGTAAGAAACACGATTTGACGTCGTTGATAAACACATTAAAAAATAAAGGGCCTAAATGTGATCCCTGAGGCACTCCAGAGGTGGCTGAGAACACATCAGAGGAGACACCGTCAATTACGACTCTAGAAGACCTGCTTGCAAGATAAGACGCACACCACGATATTAAACTCCCTGTAATACCATAATTAAAGAGTTTATTTATTAAGATTTGATGGTCCACCTTATCGAATGCTTTACTAAAATCTGTGTCAATAGCATCGATAGAATCACCCCATCGACAGCGTCAACAACCTCCGACACAAAGCTTGCCAGGTTCGTTGATGTTGATCTGGCCTTAATAAAGCCGTGTTGCTCAGGTACGAGGATCTGCTTCACGTGCCAGCAGATAATAGGGTGAATAAGGGCCTCAAAGACCTTGCCAAAGATTGGAAGAATAGACACTGGTCTATAGTTGTTAATATAAGACTTGTAATTTCCTCGTAATATTGTGATTTCCTCGTATTAAAGCTTGAAGGAAGGTCTAGTCTAATAATTTACTCATTCGAATTACTGTTTTTATTTGTAATATGTGTTTCAAACATCTAAGATATTTTTTTTAATATAGTTAGGTAAAAGAAGTGAGTTGTTTTTTGAAGTCCTTACTTTTTTCTAAATTTCAGGTTGTATAAGAAGCACAAGTTGCAACAAATTAATGACCTTAGTTCGAACAATCGTTTCTCGAAATAATTTACGCAACCGATGTTAATTTAGTTCAATGTAAAAACAAAATTTTTCATTGCTTAACATCATTGGTCCACTTGTATATATCTTTTGATTCCAATTGTGATTGGGCACTAAAGACATTGTCTCCAACTATGGTATCATACCAAATCATCAGCCCTCATTGCATCCTGCCAAACAATGAACGAGTGTCCACCAATCTGCTAAGACAACACACCTAGCATATTTAGATCTAAATCCCTTTTAGCACAGAATAGTTCAGAATAACACATGGAATACATTTGCAATACTTTTATGTAAATACAATAATATTTTGAAATAATAAATCAGAATTTACTTTTAATACAACTTCCCAAATTGATTATTTTTCTCTTTAGCTTCGTAATTTGGACTCAATGAACCAAAGCCAGGATTATGGAAATAAGCAAAGCGTATAACATTAATCAGCTAGGACGTTTCGGTATTCTTACTGTTTCTTTTATTTTCGATGTTTTTGTATGAAAACACGAAATTTTAAAACACTTAGATTTTTCTTCTAGATTCCGCACTTACTTCTGTCCAGTAGTGATTTAATTATTGGAAACTATCAACAATTGTAACCACCAACATTCCGTTCCCTGACCATCATTTTAGAAATCACTGAAATTAATGCCAATACAAAGTCATTAAAAGTTATTGCCTGGCAAATTATGGTCGAGTGATCTTTGTTGCAGTCAGCAAATTAATTTTGTATTTATTATTACAAATATAAGGAAAACCAGTTTTAGAATACCACAACATTAAAAAAAGCCGGAAGGAACTAATAAAAATGTCAATTCACGAATGATTAAAGTCTATAATAAATATTTAAAATAAACAAACATAAAATAACTTATCATATAATACAAAATAAAACTTCAGTTATTTACACAAGATCTGGACGTTTCTGCATGTTGTTTATAATTTTCGCTTGCTTTGCTATTTTTAAATAACTCGATTTACAAGTTAAAAATCCAATTCAATCAATTACAATATTAAGATTGGAAATTGAAAAATATTTTCTCGGTCACGTTTGAAAGATTTTCTATTTCAATGTGGACGTAATTGGGAAAAATTTCAGCCAACATCCTGCCTTAGCCAATTTAATAAAAAAAATATTTTCCTGTTTCTCGTTATTATTTACATATAAAGCGTGTCATTATGATAAGATTATTCCATTCTGATAACCTTTTCTTAATTATTTTTTTTATCCCGATTTGACTGCGTTAATTTTTTATTTTCTTAAACTTACCCGGTTTTAGTGTTAAGTAATAAATTAATAATCAAAAGTAATAGATTGAAGGTATTAAGAAAAACCGAATAGGTTTAAATTAAAGTTTCAACAAAACGCATTTCACTATTTCACCATTACTTTTTGCCTTTTGAATCATAGTTACTAGTAGGTAAGGCATAATTGGAGCGTCGATGGCTCTTTGGTGTGCACTGTTCCCTTCCTATCAGTAGGGTGAAAAATCTCGTCAGGTACCAATACAGGTATATTGTCGAATTTTCGAAATTGTATCCGACACTCTTACGGTGAAGGAAAAATTTTGTTTGCACTCAATGTCAATCAAATATTTGTATTAACCCACTGGATATATACTTCACATCCCACTGGGTTGTTAAGTATATTTTTCAAGTGATACGCAATGACAAACAGGGCCCCTCGGAGGCCTTGCTGCCTCATGTTTATGCAGCGCGAGCCGCGACATCTGTCGACACTTCATAAATAACGCATCGAATCAAACAAAAACAATCGACGCTACCATTCCAATTGTGATTTGATTATTATGTTTATTGGTATGTTAGTGTTGTGTAGCGATCCTAATAACGATAAAGTTTTACGTTACATTTCGTTAAACATCTCTATGCTTTATATCAGTTTGACCAAAATGTACTTAATGCGATACCTAATACCCAACGGTAGTCAATTTTGGAGATAAGAATATTGGAATGTCACCTTGCTTTTTTTAATTTTAATAACCAACACTAGTTTGTTGTACAAAGTATATTCAGAAAATACAAATAGGTAGATGCCATACTAATGGGATTTTATTTTTACTTTTTGGAATTTAATGTATTTGCGGATGTTAAATTATCTTATTTCTATACACATATCGGAAATATTTATGTTGTATATAGTCTACAAAGACTACTTTTAAAATTGTTCGGCATTCGATAAAAATCTTGATGCTGACAAGAAGATACATAGTAACCAAATACAGACAACAAAAAGGTTCAAATTAAGACGAACAAAAACCTGTGACGCGTCTCCTAATTGTATGGCTCAAATAAGTATGAACATTGTATTAGAAACTCGTAGCAATTTAGCTTATATTTGTTTCTCACAGTCACAAGGCATTATATTTCAATTTATTAACACGTCCAAACTATTAAGATGTTATCACTTAAAAGCAGCATGTCAGTCTGTCCTTCAGAATCGACTTAGACACTAAGAGCTTATGTACATTTTTTTATATAAATATTGCGCTAAGTTTCTCTCTTTATATACTTTTGGATATACGTTGTTTCGGGTGTTAGAGTAAGGCAGGTAGATTTATTTCTTTAACAAATAATCAGGTAAATGGTGACGGCAGTTAAGAATAGAATTGTCACCACACCTACTCTTCCCTCGGGTGCCGTAAGGAGAGGCTCGGAGTAGTTAGCACTTTTCGCCTTTTTTCGAACTGACTACTGCTGTTGGCCACAGATGGCCTTTACAGCTTCACCGGGCAATTTGCAAGCGCAGATGGCTCTCAGCCTTAAAATTTACACAACGAGCCTAAGGGCTGATTTATCCGTTCTTTATAAAGATGTGTCCAACCCGCCCAGCGCGTGGAGATATGGTTAAACTCTTTTACTATTTTGTATTAGGCCTTAAGTACAGGGGTGTTACTGCTATCTTTAACAATATTAAAAAAACATTACTCCGCCTTTTCTGGTACAAAAATGCTGATATATCATTACCTGTAGTAATACTGTTTTAAGAGATGGCGGTTACCCCCCGGAGGCTTATGAAAGTGTTATAAAGGTTTTTGAAACTTTGTTTCTTTTTAATAAATAAAAACTTAGTTGTATTTGTCTGAGGAAGGAAATCCATACACGCTGACTCTTTGGGTAGATAAATATAAGATACAGGGAACAACAGTGCAAAAAAATATTTTACAATTGAAAAGAGTTTGCGCAAATGCAAAGATTGAATAATGCAGCATGCGTCCATAAATATACAAATATGTAAAATGCACACAAACAACCATCAAGTGTCATGGACATTAATCCTTGTCATAGGTAGGTTCCAGGAGGCGGCATATACCTATAGCTATTTACATGAAAATACGTGAATAACGAAGCACATACCTAATGCTAAGTAGCAACTGTCACCTAAAATATACTAACAAAAATCTTACCACAGTACCTATGTAATTGGTAACTTGTAATTGACACAACAAACATGGTCTCCTCTATGATAGTAAATGTTCTGACATCATCTCCATAGCAGGCGTGTAGGACCCTACTCGTTCTCTGCTAAGTTTTGAATCCATAATTTGTCTCTAGCGGCAGCCGCGGGAAGAGTAATTATATTAAATAGTGTCTGTTCCGACTGCATTTGTTCTAAATTTAATTTATAAACCCTTTGTATGCCAATGACACCTTAAGGCGTCAGAAACAATAGATTTACACCTAAAGAGTGTACTCTTGCTTAAAAGGCCGGCAACGCATTTTGTAGCTCCTTTGGTGTTGCAAATGTCCATGGGCGGCAGTATTCACTTTCTATCAGGTGATCTGTCTGCTCGTTTGCCCCTTATCCTTTAAAAAAAAACGATTGTGTCTGGATTCCTTGCGTTAAAAGGGTTAATAAGCTTCTCCCCTGTGGTCAAATTCTGACTAGGATAACATTGACAATACCTCACACCCATCATCAACTGCACATATCACCACACGGCACCCATCACCACATAGCACGAGATGCCATAACAGTGGCAAAAACCCGTCAACATGTCAGCGAGTCTCGAGTCAGCAGTCGAGGTGCACAAAAGCCTTACCTAATTAAGTATGGCGTCTGCGCGCGCGCCGTGAGCCAAATGCCGAGCAGCCAATAGTAAATCGATGCTTCCGCTTCCTTCTTTTTAACAACGCATTTGTTTTTGTCAGTTTTGTATTAACATTTCGCAATGGCGGCGTCAATTCTGAGTTACAAAAACCGTTCACGGTCTTTGAGTTTTAACAATAATCGCTTTATGTGTTCTGTGGAATAGGATAAAGATCTTGTCTATGATTTAAGTAACTGGGTATACCAGTCCTGATGATCATGAAGAATCAAACCAGTTATGAGTACTGTTATGTTATGTAATAATTCATATAAATGATACAGTCTTTGTTTGGCTTTGGCCCGTACTATTCTTAAAACCGACTAATGTCGAGCATATAAAATTTATAAAAATAATAATGATGAACTTTTATTGCATATAAAACACAAACCAAGGGAAAACATAGAACAACAAAAAGTGTACAAACAAGGTGGTCATATCGCTTAGCAATTTATTCGAGACAACCTTTAATAGTGAATATTATTACTAAAAATAATGATAATAAAATACCAGGTATTTTTAAAACAACGTGTTTGGTTCAACATTACCTAAAGCTACGAATTAAAAACCCTATACTAACCAATCCACACACTTGCACTAATTACAATGATAGAACAATTATCACCAATTTAATCGTATAGTGAAGGTAACGAAGACAGTAACAGATAAAAACATATGACTCAATAGTACAACAGTCACGAATCTTCCAGCACTATCATTACGTTTGTTATGTAATGTAATGATTCATACTCTAACCATCATTGTATTCAATGCGAGACATTTTTTGTCATAATATTGCAAAGTGCAGTTGATTCGAACAGAACAGTCTACAACTTGGTAAAAGATGGAAAGATCACTTTTGAAATTACTTAATAATACTGAGTAAAAAGTAAAATAAAAAATGTATTGGAATAAAAAGTAATCGTTATCCTCAAAATAAAATAAGATCGAGCATTAATAGGTGATTTTGCGGACCTGTGAAATTAGAAAATGATTGTATGTTTAGGATCAAAGCCCTGTCGGGAAAGAAGGCATCTATTCCGCAAATTTTAACCCTTAGACCCAAGGACGGATCCAGGTTAGGCGCCAGGAGGGGGTCACATAGTAGTAGTCAAGTAAAGAACTTATAAGGTATTTTGCTAATGTACGTTAGTATAGTATTTAAAAATAGCTCAGGGAGGATCATGACCCCCTTGACCCTCCCCCTGGATCCGCCGTTGCTTAGACCGCCACTGACGGATATATCCCACAGAAACAATTGATTTTCTATTGTTTCTGGAATACTGGCTTCAAATACAGTTATTCGTTTAGAAATACAAGCAAAACAGCATTACTTTCGACCTCTAATTCATACAATTATGGGTCGATTAGTACATATTTAGAACGAGGTAAAGTGTACACACAAAAACAAAATTCACACACAAAACGGAAAATTCCCATGCAAAACACAAATTTATTCCTGTGTTTACAGAGCGACGTAATTAAGAAACGCCAGTTAATTGTATTGTATGTGGGCAATACAATTAAACGATAACGTTTTATTTTATATTCCAAAGTACAGTTGTTGTATCTAAAAATACAACTATTCTGTAGAAATAACTTGGGTTATTTTCACTATAAATTTAATACAAAGTAATGCTTTTTATATTTCTGGTCTCATAACTTGATTCTAACGTATATCAAAATAACGAAGGTCACTTGTTTTTTGTTTTCCTTTTTATATGTCAACTACTTCTTTTTCCTAAATACAAACTGTACAACATAACATCTACATTGTGAACAGTGATAAAACACTTGTATTTACCTATCACTAGTAAAAAAGTATCTTTTACATAAGGTAATGTACTCATAACATTAAGGAGGCAAAAACTGGCAGAATAGTGTAGCAGAAAAAAATCGACGACGAACAAAAAAACGAACGGTCAGGGACGAAAAGAGACTTGGTGCCAAAAAAGACAGTTTTCATTTATAACCTGTGACTGAAACGTATAAATGTTTCAAATATTTTTGAACATATTCTATTGAATTCAGGGACTAAGTCCTTGTTCAGGGCAGGCCAGGCGTTTTTTCTGCTAGGATACTTAATAACGTAAGCAAATATTATGTAAACTGAACACAAGTGTTTCTAGTATAGTTACGTTCCGATGGATGGATGAGATAGTGAAAATACTTCGATATCACGATATCGTGTCACGACTAGTCTTCACGATCACGAACTAACAATTGCACCGAACGCTATTTTCGGATATCTGATTTTACATACTATAAGCGTTAGATATTCACTATCATTGATGCTAAATGATTACACAAATATAAAATAAATCAGTTCTAAAAAAATCATAGTGAGTCTAATCGTGTCTTTAAAATTAGAATGCACATCGAGCGGTTAATCAACTTACGAGTGGCAGATTACTGAAAACAAAGGATTAAATGCTTCGAAGGGCACGTAAAAACGAAGGCACCTAACTAAAGGATAACCTTGGGATAGTAGTAATTAACACCAACCAATCATCATTGAGCCCGCGTGATGTGATACAGGTCGGTCTCTGGTCGGGACTCTGATGTAACAACGAGTGAGTTGCTAGCCTTTGGAAAAGGAAAATATGCAATCTTATATAGAAAGACCCTCCCAGTTATTTATGAACCAAGTACAGAAAAATGTCATCATCACCATCTAAGCTTATTATACGTGCACGCACGCGGGCTCAGTGCGGATTGGCCGACTTATGCGCAACCCTTGAATTTCTTCATAGGCGTAGGCAGGTTTCCCCACGATGTTTCCTTCATCGTACAACCATCGGATAAACGTACATATAATAGAAATATCAATAAAGACATCGGTACGTTGCGGGATTTGCACCTGCGCCCTCCAGATCGGAAGGCAATAATCCACACCAATGAACCATCGACGGTCCTAGAAAAATTTATGGCTTAAATATGACGAGTTCGTAGTAATAATAGTTGTTTGTTATGATGGGGCCACAGTAGGGCTTAACGTCTAACGCCATTCAAACACCCATCAATGTCAAACAACCGCGATAAATTTAACGTGTAATTTAACGTGCGTAATAGTCATAGTTCAAGTGGGTGGCCACACTTGAACTATGACTATGTACTTTAAATGCAAATATAAAAAGAGGAAACCCTATGCGATCACGACACTAATTGACATATCATGTGTGACCGCTTGAACGCATTCATGCACGCGAAAATATCTTTGATGTACCGACAGTCGAGTTATCGCCATACGGCAAATGGCGTTGTAAAGACGTTGAAAATTATCGCGTTTATATGGTGGCCACACCTGAAGTGAACGCTTCAATTAATGACATTTCCCGTTGGTCTGGCCCCAGCATTACACATGTTTTACATGACAACGGCCCTAACTACACTGCTACTACCCAATTCTGTTTAAAGGTCGACCTTGGCATGTGCCAATTCGATAGTCGCTGTTCGATTTGGAAACGATTTTGTTATACATGAAATATACTTGTACATGAGGTTTCACAGCTAGTTACTGGTACCATCCCTTTTTATGCAAGCTCGCAACCTGCAAGGTTTGAAACTTAGGTATAACTATGTTTCGATAACAAGCATCAAAATTTTATAAAAAGGAAAGTACACTATAATTAAATAAATGAATAATCCACAATGACTTCTATATATACATTACATAGAAGTCACAATATTTTATGGTCATGCACAAAAATGTTTGTACTGTTCTGATCACCCCGACCTGTCCTTTCTTTCTTTCTAAAATACATTAGTACCTGCCGGGATTTGAACCTGCACCCTCCAGATCGTAAGGCAACAGTCCACATCAATGAGATGCCGATGCTCTCCTACACCACATATTAACTAGTTTTGAGGAGAACAGAATAGGATAGGTTAAAATAGAAGTTTGGATTTGGTACTCTACTACTATAATCGTCTTTTAAAAAAGTGGTTCTCTGTTTGATCCTTAAGTATGTTTGTTTCTCCGCAATTAGTAAAAAATGTTAAAGCAAAATTTATGATTCTTTTAATTACACATGTATATATTTTTTCTAATATTTTATGTGAGCGTAAACAACATGGGCGCCTATTAAATTGTTTGATTAGGTGTAATACAAAACCATAGAACGTAATTGTATTGAAGCGAGTCCTATTTACGCACATTATAATTTAAATCAAGTTGTTTTTGCCAGCGCGGTCGTTGGCTCGCCACGAGGCTAGATGAAGGGCTCTCCAAACTTTGGGTATAATTGACTAGGTAGCAGACTCGATACTGAGTCGCCTAAGAAGGTACCACCGCAGTGCCAGATATCGTCCCGTGGAATAGGAGTGTTATGCACTTTTGTGTTTCGGGATGAAGGCACTGTAGCTTAAATTACCGGGTGTATATGAGACCTAACATCCGACGTGGTGACAGACGCAGGGCGGTACTGATAAAGAATTGTCACTTTTAAAGTGACTGTTTTTTTTTTCAATAGTGCTCTGTCATGGTTATGCATGTCACTTACTATCAGGTGAGCGAACTGACCGTCCTGATCACTTTGTAACAAAAAAGATGCTTTCGTGGTTTGAGCGTTCAGTTTAAATCGCAGTTTGATTCGGGAGTTGTAGGCCCAACTCCTACGAGGAGAACTACGAGTAAGTCACTTTATGTACTTTATCCAGTTTTATTTGGCTGAATCACCATCAATCTCTAATAATTTCTGTGTTTTCCAGGGACGGTTCAGTCGGCCACGGTTGCTAATATCGCGTTTGTTACAAAAACACCGCGTCAGAGGAGTTGTTTATTTACCTATGTAAAATGACTTAAATACCTTTTTTTTATTAATAAAATTACATCTACAGACTCATGGTCCGTCCGTCTTTTTAGTTTAAGATTATTTTGTAATTTAATTATTATAATATTATGTTAGTGCTCCGCGCATGGGGCAAAAGAATTGGTTAATGCCTATTGGTAAGTACTTACCGCGGATTACTTATGTTAAGTTCCCGCTTTCATTAGCTATCCATATGTATATGTGTGTGCTGCTAATGTAAATAAATAATTATGAATAGCTTATTCGTGATTTTATGTTTCACAAGCTTACCTACCTACCGTGGGAAATCTCTGTGAGTGTGGTCGCTACATTTGTTTATCACGTTGCATATTGCTCAAAACATCGACAATGCTGACGTCAAATCGAACACCCAACTCATTAGCTCATGTGATCTTTTATCGCTTACAAAAGTATGAATTAAAGTTACATCGGTTGCGACAAAAGTATGACGTAAGCGTTTATCAGCCCGATGAACTGTTTGAGAAACAATTTGAAGTGCATTAGCGGCGGATGCAGCGGACGGCTATTTTCGAACAAACAAATGCCCTTCATGTAATTAGTGGTTAAGACTGTGCAATTGTTGTAAATGTTTAATTACTGAACTAGTCTTTGAAATGACTCTTTGTTATCATTACTACATCCTAATCGAGTCCAATTTCTTCGGCCTACTCAATAATTTGCTATTATCTTCAAAGTAAATTAAACAGTTCTCTAAAAACTAAAATATACTTTTTGATTCGACTTCCATTTTCCGGGAAACTAACCTGCTCTTTTATGATTTATAAACTCTTTGTCTCTAACAAACATTTGTTATCAAAAATTATGTATTAGAATGGAAATGAAACGATATAAATTTATTATTTTTAACTAACTAATTGTAATACATAATTAAGAATACAGCGAAGTGACTATTTGGAACAGTAGTAGAAGGTCAACTAATTAAGGAAAATATTAAGTAACATTCGGAGTTTAGTGAGATCTAATATAAGTAATTACGAAGGGCCTCGATTTGTCAGCAGCTGAAATTGAAACGATATTATTCTGTCTTCTTAATCAATTTTTAATTAGTCTTGATGAGCGATCATTTTACGCAATTCGCCTTGAAAAGGACTGTTGTTTTATTGTAAGTATATTTTTTAATAAAAAAAAATACAGGCTACGAGTTATCTTTACATTTACAAATATATTTGACATCGTGATTAACAAAATATGCATGTGGAAAAGCCGAAAGGCAAGAATAGGTGGTAGACTCGGTACTAAGTCGTCTAGGTAGGTACCACCGCTAGACATCCATAGTTTATAAGCTTGGGAGGCGAGTTAGAAATTGTATTTACCTATAAAAGATTGTGATTAAAGAGCGCTGCTACTCCATTCACCGCTGAAGGTGTTGTTTTCAAGCCACCTCTTACGGCATCTACGGGTCGAGTAAGGATGGCCACCACTCTTTCCCCATGTTTATTTCCGTGATAAAAGTTGGCTTCCAGGCAGAAATTAAGGTGCTAAATTTAGACCCGAGTATTGTGGGCTGACTTAACACAAAAGTGCATAAATATAATGCATTACTCTTTCAGGGCAACGCTCTCAAGGAATATTATCGAAATCCACGCAACAAGATTATGTTTGAGACGCTTATCGCGATACCGCATTGGGAGTCATTGTGCTCGGCGCACCGACCTGGAAATGATTCACCAGAACCTTTACGAGCCTTTGTACAGTCAAGCACAAAGGCGGTCGGCGAGCCGAGCCTTGCGGTGGTATAGGGACGCCGAGATTCGACTTGGGCTAGAAATGCATTGGCGCATTTTTCTCAGTCCGGTTAGGACTTGCGAGCTCGATCCCTTGATGTTTAAAAGAACATGATTATGTGCTTTGGAAGCAATTAGCTTCGACCTGGCTAGAATTAGGACAGGTCGTTCATAAATCCACATTGAGCCCGGACGTTGCGTAACGTCCCTCAATCTTTCCATAGCAATGATGTGACGTAAAGCCTATTCTCTGCAGTGGGACGTTATCATGATGGCTGATGATTATTAAGATGATGGTGCATTCAAAACTAAGGAACGCAGAGATTTCGGATTCCATCTCTACTTTTATCTAAGGCGAGGAAGTACGATGTGTGTATGTGAAATTATGTGCTGCGACGCACGCCATTTGATATTTCAGAACGATAATCTGTAAATGGCCTAACGTAACACTTATTCCTAATTCCCGTATTTAACAATCCCTATGTTATATTTAAACCCGTCAAGATGAAGAGTAGCAGATTATTATCGACTGCTAGGGATCGCTAATATTGTAGCCAAGACCAACTTCTTTCGTGCCTTCCGAAGTATCAAGACACCAGCTACAATGTTTTTCGGTCACCCATCTGAAAATATACCACAGCATAGTATCTCACCTTACGTGATCGTCAACCCAAGCACTAGGCATAGCGACATCGAGCTTTATTCAACCATTAACTGAACAAACCAAAGCGACAATGCCGCCCTTAAATCGTAAATAGCACTTCCCCATGAACAAACCGATTGGTTCTAACGGCCCGTATTTGCCAATGTAGGCGTAGGAGCCAGTGACCCCAGGATATTGGCAGAGGCGTACTTCCGCTTTCTCCAGCCGAGCGAGACCACTTCGGAAACCCAACAAGAGCTGCGGGAAACAGATGTCCGATCCGACCCTCACCAATTCTATGGTATTTCAGAGTTAAATCCATTTATTCAATTTAGGCTCACAAAAAGCACTTATGTACGGCAATAATAAAAAAATACATAATATGTAAAACAGTTATTTAATTAAAACAAATATGAATTTTGAGAACTGAAAATAAAAAAGCGCTTCAGTGGTGGTGGCCCTAGCCCACGATGGCGTTGAAATATAGCCGATAGCACCATCATCATCAGTTTATAACGTCCCACAGCAGGCCACAGGCCTTCCCACATAAGTCAAAGACAAAATCCACTTATTTAAATTAGGCTTACACAAGATACACAAAATACAATAAAGTATTTAAAATAATTAGTAAAGCACAATAATGATATTTTGATACTTGAAAAAAAAACGCTTCAATGTGTTGATAGTATACGTACATAGTATAGATAGGGGCTATTGTATAAACCGGTACCAGCAGATCTGCAGTACAAAATGGACCCTTTAAACGCAAATAACACCTACGTAAAGGCGTCAGAAACAGTAGATTTTCTAATGTCTCTGGATTCCAGGCGTTCAAAGGAAAAAAAAGAGATACTTAATTTACTATTTATTAATACAGACTGATGTCTGAAATAATGCCATATTTTAATAGACAAGTGTTCTCCTCTGACGTATATTTTCAGACAAAACAGCCATTTATTACGCCATATGAATTGTTTAACATGAAGATATTATTACATAATATATAGATAACGTATGTAATGTATAGATACGTCAGAATTATTAATTAAATTCTTTACGTTTATTTAGGTATTAAATATTAAACATACATTCCTTTACAAATAGATAAACTTAGTAATTGAAATGTTTTCTAATGTATATTTTTTGTGTATCGAAATTGTATGGTCATCATGACACTAACTACTAAACAGATGTATTTAGTTATGAATCCCTATACGGGTAGGCTTGTGTCACTCGGAGAGGACGTATAATGAGCTGATGATGATGAGACTGGATACATTGGTATATGTCTATGAACTTTGGTAGTCAAGTCCCATCCTTCACAAGTTAAGCCAACCACCAGCCTGTAGTTGCATCCAGCCGAACAACAAACGAGGATCTTTCTCTCTCCCACACTGCACTTACGTAATTATTTTACTTTTAGAAATTTAATTCCTTCCTACAAGTGGATAATTAACAATAATATAATGTACATGACATATCTATTTTCTTACCATACAAAACATTCATGTGCACTATGTTTATAATATTATCGGCTTAATGGTATCAAGTGAAAAATTTAATCTTTGAAAATAATAAAATAATCTTGTTACACTTTCTATATTGATAAGCGTACATTACGATTGGAAGGCAAAAGATAGGAAATAAAGTTATTTTTGTATTCGACTAAGAACCAATAGATAGAAATGATATTGTTGCCATCTTAATCTTTTATTTTTTATATTACAAAGTTTACAGGACGCTTAGTACGCTCACCCAAACGTGATATGTCTGCCCATGAAAGAACAGCATTGAAGGAAACCAATAACTGATAGTTATTATTCTCCATCAATTCAATATCGAACTGCGCCCGTCACCCGAAACGTAATATGTAAGTTAGGTCCCTTATACCCGGTAATTTTACTAGCTGCAGTTCCCTTATTCCGAAACACAAAAGTACATAGCAATCCTATTTCGCGGGACGACGACGTTGCACTGCGGTTGTAAATCTCATCATTAACAGCTCATTAAACGTCCCCACCGAGGGGCACGAGCCTACCCGTATAGGGTGATTAGTCCTTAGTCGTCCACGCGGGCCCATTGCGGGTTGGACCGACTTCACGCACAACCTTTGAATCTCTTCGCAGGCGTGCGTAGGTTTCCTCACGATGTTTTTCTTCACCGTAAGAGCGTCGTATAACGTACATATAATTTCGAAAATTGAAAACATATTGAACCTCAGCCCTTCCGGTGGGAGGGCAACAGTCCTCACCATTGAGCCACCGACGTCCTTCTTCGGTTGTAAATCTAACCGTCAGTATATATTTTCGTGGTTTATTTGGGCATCTCTCACTAGAGTATTAGGTCTGACGCACTAACCCACATTCGTAGAGTGAATGGCACACAGCCAGACCGTGTCCGATTGATTTAATAAGGTCACTGCTCCCCCTTTTTATTTACTTACAAATCATGCAAAAACCCCCCCACGAAGGGAATGACCGTGCGATTTATTGTTCCATGTTTAGATATTATGTCACGAGTACGTTTTTGTTGTTGTCAATGACTTGGCAGAATAGTAATTTGAAACTGTAGGAGTATTTTTGTAGTAAACATTAGTAACTAAGCAAGTAGCTTAACTGATAGTAAAACTAGCATGCCACTGCATGAAGCTATAACAATTTATTTTACGGATTATTTTTTCTGTTGGCTTTCACACCGACACTCACAGGTCACAGTCTAAAAAGTTTATATAACGAGCCTAATGTTCTTAGATTTTCTTCGAATCCGATCATCACAGAATTAATAATAATTATTATATTAACCATGAAAATTTACTATTATTTGATTTATTTCAGCCACTTTCTTTTCATTTTATTTATTTAAACTTTATTTAACCTTTGGGCATGCAGATAGAGATGAAATGGTGCGGCGAATAACAGCGGTAAAACAGTAGCAAGCAATAAAAATTGTGTGCTGATGGTTGACTGAAGTTAGTACCTACTTAATGAATAGGTAGCTAATTAAATATTCGATAGAAAAGTAATTTATAAAGAATTCAGTACCTATACTTACGAAATTTGCACTTCGAAATATTAAGAAAGTGACTTATTTAAAGTCTTAATAGAAAAAAATATTTAAACAAGCGAAGCAGGAATCCTAGTGGTAATTACTTTAAGACTAACTAAGAATTGTTAATAATGCGTTACGTCGTTTATTGCATTCTACATGATAACTTGATATCTGTGAGTCTTACGCAAACCGAGAGATGTTTCTCGAATGCAAACATTGTTTGTGAAAAAAGGTTTAGTTATTTATTTATAAATACGAAATAGTATATAACTTTTTCGTACCATTGGTCTATTTATTGCAGGAATAAAAACGAAAACCCTTGTTACCGTGTTAAAACCATGTAGGGAGCACTTACATTTAATTTGGTACAGCTCATAACCTCTATTCCAAAGCCATTAAGTTCGAAATATGTAAGCATAACCGGTGGGTCAAAATTATCAGTATTATGTAAACAATCAACAATGTCGTTTACATTGTGCGCCATGTCAAGCTTATCAGGTACAGACGTACCGTCAAGAATCGTGCAGTAAAAAGTATTATTGACGTTTGCTAATACGAGATGAACCCGTAATTGCCATTACTTTTTCTTTGTTATAAGTGAACATGACGGTCAGGACGCTCATCTGATGGTAAGTGATACGCATAACCATGTCAGAGCGGCATTGAAGGAGACCAACAACTGATATACAGTTATTATCCTCCATCAATGCCGCACTGCACCCGACACCCGAGACGACAGATATGTCTCTTATGCCCAGTAACTTCACTACCTACAGTGCCATCATCCCGAAACAAAAAATTGCTTAACACTCCTGTCGGCACTGCGGTGGTACCTACCTATGCTGGATCTAATTCTGTTGTTATATTACTTTTGCAATTAACAATAGTGACGTCATTTATTTATTGAAGTTTTTATTGTACACGTAAAATAAATATTGTATAACAATTACGATTTACAAAAGAAAGAGATTAAGTACTATAGGCGGCATTTCATGACAATCGCTTTCAGGCAACCATAGAGCACAAAACACATACGATTTTATTATCTGACCTGAAAAGATCTAGAAATATTATAGTAGATTTAGTCTTTATATAGAAATATTTCATTTATATTAATTCTCCACCAAACGAAGAATACGAATTCATATTAACTTGAAATTTCCATCGTGTCAACATTTTTAAAATTTACAATAATTACCAATCTGTCCGTTCAGTTGTAACTAAAGGTAATCCCTTGATTGCCCCTTGGCAATGAATCGCTAGAAACAGTTCACGAATTATTCAAGTTCGAAAAGTTTCTCTTATCAACACGTCTGTGGTTGTAATAACTTGGCAGCAGGAGCGACCATCCAACAATTTCGTTCAGGCATAAAATCTGGCCACAGATCTACGCTGGTTTGGCTGCCAAAAAGCCACATTCCAAGTGACACAGCAGAAATATGAAAACCCATTTATTTTATACCTTTAACTGTTACAGCGGCTACCACGTGTAAGAACTTCAGACAATTTGATTTATTTATTGTACACTGAAGTACACAACACAAAGAGAGTACAATGGGCGGCCTTATTGCACATTCCAATTTCTTCCAGGCAACCTTAAGATGGAGAAATCAAATACATAGGAATTGGGGCAGACAAGTATACGTAATTAATGCAAATTATATACATACTAAACAATAACTTTTATATATTAATTTGTATATTATAATACGAATATAATAATGAAGAAAGATATTAAATAAATTAAATATACCTACGTGGGCAAAAATACTCGCACCAGTAAATATAACTTATACATATACATACATTAAATACATAAATAAATATATATACAAATCCATATTTATTTATTAATTATTATCATGGTGACTACGTACGTTACGGATATGCCATCATGGAAACATACTTTAATAATAATTCACATGTTTTCAAAACAAAACTGGTTACCCCTAGCCTATCCCCTATTGACTCTCCCCATTTTTCAACACATGGCATACCAGCTGTTCTGATGATAATTTGTTGTAGGTAATGTGCCAGTCTTAGGTTATGCGTACAACGATACCCTATCATATGATGTATATAATATAACATTCTGATCACTACAGAAAAACGCTCCAATTGTTTTGTTTGGAGAAGAGATAAGCAGCGAATTCCTGGAATCCATTTGCTATCCGCATTATAACCTCTACATGATAAACGTTTTGTGCGGTTGGATGGCATGTCACCAACGTGAGGATTCCTAAAATAATAATGGAATAAATGCTTTTGGAGAATATATGTTTCTATAATGTGCGGGAAAATTTCCGATGTCATGGTAGCTTACGCACAGCTGCAATGCTGATAATAGGCACGCTCACGCCGCAAACCTCAAAATAGCAGTGTTTATCCACTATTTAATGGGTGCTATTATACATATAAACCTTCCTCTTTAATTACTCTATCTATTAAAAAAAAACGCACCAAAATCAGTTACGTAGTTTTTAAGATTTAAGCATAGGGATCTAGAGGCCGAAAAGCGATTTTGTTTTATACTATGTAATGAAGTGACAAGGTAGGTTGCTATATTGTGACGTAAAATAAAACAAACACATAGTTAAGATTGTTTCATACATTCGTAACGCTCTGTGCACTTTATTTACCTAACGGTATTCTGTATACATACTGTTTTTGATTTGTAAACGACGTTTAATTTACTTTAACCAACTGTGCCCCTTATCTTTAATACTTTACGCGAAACATATGGTATTAATCACATGTATTTATGTCGTAAGCCATATGGTGCGGCTTCACATTCAATATTGTGCCTTAGTGTAACATTTTAAGCTACATTTAGTGTGAATACGTTTTTGCTAATACTGATTTAACGGTTAGTAGTGCAGTGTAACGTTTGGTTGTATTGTTTACATCGAGTTGCTGTTCGAACTGTATTTTTAACGTTATTCAAATAATGTTTTAAATACCCTATTGTTTTAATAGAAAACAGAAAGCTGAGAACCGGGATGTCTGGTACGAAATGCGAGAGACCTAAGTACCTACATGGCGGCCTATATGGGGCTGAAACTGAAAAAAAATGTACCATGGACGAAAAAAGACTTGGTCTCAAATACTTACTGTTTTCTATTGTATATGTTCAAAAAAATCTAAACGATATGCAGGATGCACAAAAAAAAACAAACGAAATCATCCTTTTTGGGACCAAGTCTTTTTTCGTCACTGGCCATCGCATTTTATCTGCTAGAATTTTTCTGCCAGTTTCAGTCTTATACGACCCATCACCCATAGATGGGTGTTAATGTCCGCGTTTATTCAATAATGTATGACATGACAAAGGTAAACTGGTTCTGATGTCACTGACACAATAATAGTAAAACATCCTCACATAATTCACTACGTTTGTACATTTTAACTGTATGCTCATTAAAGTTGTCAAGTTGGAACTTGTCTACAAGTTCCTACAGCAAACACTGCGACTCGCTTAGAATGTTTGCCTCATATTAGTTGGAACTTCCAAACACGAGCCTGAGACCTTTCACCAAAGGACCATTTTGTAACGTGGCGACCTAGTTACAATCTAGTTTTGATGCAAGCCCTTAATGTTTGTGTGTACATGAGCTTATGTTTGTGTTATGAAAATAATGTTCCATACGTGACACGATGAGCCTAACATTTAAAAAGTACCTATATATATTTTTTTTTCAATAAAACTTTCAATCAACTAGACAACTCAACTGGTGGTAAGCGATAACTGTCACCCGATATAGGTACAAGTGATCCCAAAAAGAGGGATCACTGTGCATTTTCTAACTTGTGACATAAAAATGCTATGCCAAAGTGTATAGTAACTCCAACAACTGTCTAACACTTCAGCCTAAAATAGAGCAACATTATCCCATTGAACGCCGGAAATATAGACACAATATAAGATCAATTGTGTCTGGCGCCTTAAGGCGTCATTGGCGGTCAAAGGGTTAAAAGCATAACTTTTAAAGAATAATAAATAGCTATGATGAAGGTGCCCAGACAGACAACACAATATCTACACTATCACCCATGTTAATGTATAATATATAAATGTTGAATGAATGTTTTCATCAAAATGATTCCCTATTCTATTTGTAATAAAAAAAACTTGGAAGAAATATATTTAGATATACATAGTTATATAAGTAACAGAGTTAAAACTTTTGAAAATGAATAAGTATTTATTCAGTTAAGGTCCCAACAGAACACTTACACACTTATGAGGTACTTTGTGAGGTAAAGTTCAATTTCGCGTATGTTATTGTTTAGGATGTGGGAATAATATTGTATACCAGATTAATTAAAATTTAAAGAATTTAAGAAATGTATTCTTCACAACCGCAACTAAACGGGTGAATAGAAGAAAATATAAAAGAAATGACTAAATATAAAATGACTTCTGCTAATGACGTAAAGACCTCTCTAAGAATAAGCTCTAAGTACTAATTGTTACTTTCACAATTTTTATTGCAGGTACGCCGTAAAAGTACAACAAAACAATATCTATTTCTGTAGATACCAATATAACCTGACTATCTACAGATCAATGCCATGGAATTTATTGATCGGAACAAAAACATGTTTTGTTAATTGTTTTTTTTATAAATAGTATAAGAATTGTATCTATATCAATCAAACAAAGGATATAAATATGTTATTTATTACTGATTGTATACAAGATTGTACCTACTTATTTATTTCATAAAATATGCTACCGGTCTCTATTATTTATTGTATAACCCATATTTCGATTTAATAACACGTAATTTAAATAGTTAAATTAATTCAGCAACTTTCATAGTAACAATAATGCACTAAAACATTCCCCTGAACGTGACAAATACTTTTATGAAAACCGCATCGAAATTACTTCAGCCAAACGCGAGATAATAGCGGACAAACATATATACTGACAGGTCAAATTGAGAACCTCCTTTTTTAAATCGGCTAAAAATCGTAATTTCTAAATCACATTGTTTACTAAATTGTCTTTTAGATTCATCCGTTCGAATTATAAATGTATTTCTGAACAAATATTTGAAATTATTAAACCAAAGTTAAACAATGAGTGAATATAACTTACTTCTGAGATCTCAGTGTAGATGACGCCATGCTCATCTTCATATGTGATATTGATGTTGGCGACGGTGAAGGTGTCGAAGCGTTCCTCAGCCGGTCCGTACCGCACCGACTCGAGCTCGCTGCCGGGCGCGTGGCACCCCACCACAGCCAACCAACCGAGCGCCGCCAAACTGCACCACAACTCTTCCGAACGCATTTTCAATTACTAAACACACATTCGTTCACCGAACAAAAATGTACTACACAATGTAGCTGGGTCCACGAAAACACTTGAACGGTCGATGTTTCTAAACATTAACGATAACGGTCTAGACGCCCGCCGCACTACGGCGCTACGTATCAACTGCGATACCGGTTAACGAAAACAGAGGTTACGCTCACGCCGATCGCTGCGTTATCGCTCGCGAAGTAACACTATTTGCACAACACACCTCGGACACCGTTCGATACTATATCACAAAATATCTATATTTATCGTGGTCTTCAGTTTGTACTATTTTCTATGTTATCGAGAGAGGTTTTCGTCATGACTTCATTGACGCAGCCTCTCCGATACGATAGGCGTATATCACTGCACTGGACTCGTAGTCGACTGCTGCCCCATAACCGTCGAGGAACTTCGCTGCAGCAGGCAACTGAAACAATGGAGAGTGACGTCAGAACACAGTATTAATTGGTCACGTAGGCCCTTACGATACAACTATCTCGATTACAGTGTAGGCGTGGTATCAATGACACAAAGTGTGATCGACGTAGCCAGTAATTAATCGTCAAAGTTGGTTTTCACACTAATAATAAGTTGCAATCATTACGGTTTTTCCACAATGTTGTTAATAACCAGTTTGGTGTAAAGTTCTAGAACAACGACCAGACCAAACTCACGTCGGAATAAATTGCGAATTAATATCTTCCGATTTTAAATCAACAATACCAGGATATAACTAATATGAGCCGCGTGAAACTTAACCAATACAATTTATTGTAAATCAAGACATAAACATAATGAGGCCAATGAACCTGAAGTTCTGAAACACAAATTAGTCATAACGTCTGGAAACGATAGTCACAAAGGTAATCAATTAAACACAAGAGAATGAATTTATATAAAAATATGGATCAATCAATGATAAAATCAGTTTTTAATTTAGATTGTAAATATTTACAAAAAAGTCACAAATGTCAAATAAATAAAGAGATGTGCGTTAAAGATAAATTAAGACGTCCTTAAGAACAATATCTAATTAAAAACACCACGTGCAAGTAAGTCAATGATAAACCTCTCAGTGATGCGCTGTGCCTTAGTTATAATAAATGTCCGTAAATAAAATTAAAATCATCAATATCGATTACAATGTCAAGCAAAACCATCGAAACAGAACAAAACTGTAAATTCAAGCAAAAAAAAAATAGACAAGTCCGTCTTGTATCGAGCGAGTTCGTTCCAATAACCTTATTGAAACCGGCTTCACAATTACATAAACATAAGTAATTAATTTAAATTCATTATGTCATAATTATTACAGAAGAAACCTGACTTTTTAAAAATAGCAATTAATGTGTGTTGTTAGGTTCACTGAATAAATTTTTTAAGAATATGGCGTAATGCTGTCTCATGATAAATATAAATAAAAATTATTGAACTTTTATGGTGTACGAATCAATAGAAGATCGTTTACATCAGTATAAAGATGTTAATACTTCTCCATGACATTGTTGCGTTACTAATAACCAAATAAAAGTCTTTCTCGATGTTGCAGAAGTTCTTGGCTATTACACTCCCTTAAGTATTCAAAATTTTAGAGATCCTTAAGCATCGAGTAGAACAAGAATACGACAAACCATAATCCATAAATTACAAAGCTCTCAATAAAAAAGCCACTTCACTCAGATCAATCCTCAGGTTCATTTCAAAATGGTTCTCAACTGGCGATCACGCAACGGATAATAAAAAGTAAGGGCAGCGCCCTACTATGTGAATGGAGCTTGGTAAAAGTGGCAAAGATACAAAAGACGAGCCATTGGAAGATTTTGTAAGTGGCATTTGTTGAGCAGTTGGAAATTTTAGAATTAAAATATTCGTTATACGATTTTATGCGTTCAGTCTTTTCCAACGACTTATTATTTGGTTGTGCATGCCGTGGCAGCCTAGAACTAACAACACTACAGTCATGTATTTATCTATATAAGTTTATAATTGTATAGTGTTTGTTTTGTTGGCTGTCCCAAATAAATAAATCTATGGTGAATCTTTCAGGTCCGCCTATGTGGTGTTTTACTTATCACGAATTAATGAAATTAAACATTGGATAGATTTAAGTTAGATTGAATGATGATTATCCTGCAGATGCTACTATTTTTCTCTCCTCGTCAAGTAACATCACGTCTACATGAGGTATATTTAATACTACCACTTCATAAGAACCCACATAATTTTCTATACAATTGAATTTGACACAATCTGTTTTCCCTTGGTAATTTATCTCGGGAATTATTAATGTTGAAATTTTCTCTGTAAGCATCAGTGCGAATTTGAACAGATCAGACTTCATTATTGAGAAATTACTCAAAAGGTGTTAAGAGAATACGAGTGAGATTCTCGTAGACGCTTTATGGAAGAAGACAATGTGTTTTAACTTCATGATAAATTAAATAATCTATATCCAGACGTAAGATTATATTATTAAGATCATCGGTGGCTCATTGGTGTAGACTCTTGTCTTCCGATGAGGGGTGCTGGTTCAAATCCCGCCACGTACTTATCAATGTATTTTAGAAATTTTCGAAATTATATATACGTTTAACCGAGACGCTCTTACGGTGAAGGAAAACATCTTGAGGAAACCTGTGCGCGCATGTCGTTCCGTGAAATAGGATTCTTAGGAACTGCAGAGTTTCAGAAAGACGGTTGTAGCTTGTAAAATTACTGGGTGTTATAGACCACACATATGACGTCTCAAGTAACGAGCGCAGGGCAGTGTTGAAATTATTGTAATTATAATTTATACGATTCAAAGTTTTGTGGTTTTCTTAACTTTACTTATCATCAGGTAACCGTACCAAGTCGTCCAGTTCCCTTTAAATTATATAAAAAACGTAAATACTCCACTATATGTTAGCCCCATGCCCTGCAGTGGGATGTTATTGGCAGATGACATTGATGATGTGTTATGTCAAAATATTAATCTTATCCTTTTCCAGGTCTATGCTTGACAGGGCTCAATGAGTTCGACAGGGTGCCGATTCGGCAAGAGGAAACATAAATATTAACATGCGAGTACAATGGAACAATATCAAAGAAAATGGTTTTTAATAAACATGCATAACTCTTGGCGGAAATCGATACGCTATGAAATCGATATCACAAAGAAGTTTCAAAATGGCTCTTTTAATGAATGAATAAAAAAATTCGATTTGATCAGCTGGTGGTATTTTGTATTTAGTTTCCAATTATTAAAAAAAGTCTTTACATTTTACTTTATCAAAATACGTATAACATACTTTGTGCTAAGTAAATTACCTTTTTGCTGTTTGGAGATGGTTTCTTTTACTGTTTAACGAAATTGGTACATTAAGTTAGCTAAGTAGTAAGTTACATATTTTGACCACGGCCTCCATACGACTTGTTACAATTCATTTATCGTATGAACTGACATTTGTCTACGAGTATAACAGTATCCCTTACAAACTAAAACTGGACAAGCATCTCGTAATGGTACTATGGACGTGAGGTGAGTTAATCCATTCGATTAGTGTTATCTAACAGTCGAATCAAGTGACAATGTCCACGCCGTGACATTAATACATAACATTGTATAAATATGTATAAAACAATCTAGTTACAAACACTTGGAAATCTTTGTTATGTAAGTTTCTGTAGCCGACACTTTTTCGACTGGAAACGTTTCTGTTTTATATTATAGAATAGAAATAATTTACTTTGTTAGTGAAATTTAGATTTAAATGTATATTGATTACTATAGCATACATTAATCTCAAATCTTTAATGACATTTCCTTTTGAATAAATGGGAGATGTTTAAATTCAATGCGAAAGTTGAACGCAACAAAACTATTTTTGTATGTCAATGTTCTTTGTATATTGAGTCTTTTTTAAAGAAAATAATCTATGATTTTTTATTATTAAAACAAATCGTCTTAGGTATTATTAGTATTAAATACTTTACCTAGTAGAATTTTCATACACATTATTTTTAGATTTCCTCACCAATGTCATCAGTAAGCTTTATCATACAAATTAATCCCACCATAGCCTTCCCTTCGCTTGAGACATAGGAAGTAACCCCCCAACACTTCTGGCCTAGATACGCAGAGAAACATCCTAAAGATAACATTCTCTTAAATGGGTTATGTAACTTTTATCATATTTATCATTATTTACAAAGTTTCAATTTAATTAAATAATAAAGGTTACACTGCGATAGCAGGGGCCTGCTACGATAAACTGACAAAACGTCTTGGTGACAATATACATTACTATACCGCATTTCATACTTTCGAGAACATCTACATTAAACATAACGTATTTATTTTTAAAGAAGAGACAGGGAATATTAAATCAGTAAATTTCAATTACCCTATAAATAAAGTTTACAATGCATTAATTGTCAGGCGGTCATGAAATTGGTGATCGATATCTGAGGATAATATCTGAGGATGGTAATCGTTATTATCCACCTATCCACATAGTGGGCTGCGGCCTAATCTTTCATAGTTATACTGTGCGGAAGAGCCTATGCTCTATATTGGTACGTTAAAGGTCGATCCATCAATTACTTTTCCGTACAGCCGATTTTATATATCCTTATACCTCAGGCATATATACATAGATTGTAGTACGCGATTCGAGCATTCAACTTTATCATTATTGTCTTGATACATTCATAATCCATTTTTGCTAACAACAAATAAGCAATAACAATGGCGGTATATTTTAATACCGACCATACGGTGCATATGAGATGCATATCAAAATAATGAGTAATGAACGTCGAATACGGACAAAAGCATAAGAGACTGTCGTCATGGCGAATGGCAAGAACAAAGACCACGCCAGTTACGCCATACTGGATTTATCGTTAAACAGGGTCTTAATACTAAACCTTTGCTTAAGCAATCTTGAACAATACAAGTAGAGCAAATAAGTATGTTGTCATATTCATCTTCATTACAGAGTTAAAACCAACTGCTTTATGTTTACCCTAGAAGATTTCCTGGCGGACACCCTGACAATCAACGGCTACCGGCCACTCTGTGACTAGTGGCCATAGAGTAACTTATATACTGGGCACATTAACATAAATATTTCATAATTAATTGAATACGTTTAGGAGAAAGTTTGTCGAGTGTTGTATTCATTTTTCCCCTTTTCAAAAAAGTTGTCTTATGAAATAATAGTATTGTACCATACTATGGATTTCTATCGTTCTATTGTACTAACTAAATGCATAAAATTTCACTTCGTTTTTCACATTTTCATCTTATAATTGTAAATTACTCTTTCACATAACCTTCTCGACTTGACCAATATGTAAACTATATACACCTAGAATACAAATAAGCAATTCAGTGCATTTTTAAATCTTTGCATGATCTATTATAGTTTAATTACATAATTATTATTTAAATACAGCTCCATTATGGCAAATTAATAAAGACCAATTAGGTATCGAATATGTCAAGGTAATTTGCTATAGGTAGTATAAGTAATAAAAGTTAACGAATAAGTAGGTACCTACAATTTTTCAAGTAGAACGACAATCCATACAATTATATATATATTATATTTCCTAATATCTTAAATCTGGGTCATAATATACATTATATTTATCTCATGTTTATTCTATTGACATAGTTGGTTGTTTGCCGTGCAATCGATAAGCGATTTTAAGTCCATACAAATGGGTTTAAATTTGCACGCTGTCAAACATAATTTACGTGATAGTAATAAATACAAACTGTTTATTGGACCATTAGGTACAAGCGAGTATGCGATAATATAATAATAAATAGCGGTAAAGGAAAGGCTAATAGGTGTTATCTTGCGGACTACTGCTGCAGCTAACCACTGTATATACTGTGTAAAAATACTTATTTTCCCAGGCGTAATAAAATAACTCAAATATGTATAGAATTGTCGTAGCTTTTAAATTATATATATAAAATAAAGTAGGAACTGAAATATGTGTACATGGCAGGCATGCTGTGATAAGTTCTGAAAGTCAATATTTATGACTTTCTACTTCTAGCCACGCTCAAAGATACCCTCGATGGAAACGAATGTCCATTGCAACAATGTTTATTGACGACCTATTTGGTGTAATGGTTGAGACGTCGGCAACTACACCAAGGGTTCCGGGTTCGATCCCCGGGCAATACAAACATTTGTGTGTCTGTTTGTATTGGTCTGGGTGTTGTATGTATAATATGTATTTATTTCAAAAAAAAAAGTAAATAAATACTTATTTTATCCATTATGTAGAAACTATACTACAGGCTTCAGGCTTAACTTGGGACAAGATGGCGGTGTGTGAATTTCAGTGAATATTTATTTCTTATTAATGGGATGAAACAGTAAACCTGGCATTAATATGAAGTTTGCTACTAAACTGTACTGCGTACTCTGGCTCGTATACTAATATGTCATATTGCAAAATATACTTACTCTTACATACAATGCCTCGAATACTTTGTTTATTTAATTTAGTCATTTTTTAAATCATCGCATAATTCCAATTACGGCTATGAGTAATGGCTTTATCATGTTGTTTGCAGTTAAATTATTTGCATCAAATATTTGATTAAGAGAAATTGTTAAAATAAATAGTATATCTGAAGAGGATAATAATTACTAAGAAATTAATTTAAGCGAGGAGTAATTTCATGAAAATTACATTCTTGGAGAGTAAAAGCGCATTTGATAGAAGATTTTGCAAGTACCTGTAGCAACTATTGCAAAGTTCCGTCATCGGATGTGTCATCATCATCATCAGCCTATAACGTTCAATTGCTGGGAATAGGCCTTTCCACAATACAGCTTCCCATGGCTGTATTGTGGAAAGGTGAGATGATGCTGATGCGACATTTAAAAGAGACCAACAATTATATCCTATTCCTTCGTGATCCTAAGGTAGCAACTATTTACCTTGACGACTTATTTCGTGTAATGGTTGAGACGTCTATTCTTACACCAATGGTTTCAGGTTCGATCTCCGGGCAGTACAACATTTGTGAGCATGAACATGTCTGTTTGTATTGGACTGGGTGTATTACAAAAAAAGAATATAATTATGTTTATACATTGTTTAATTCCCTTATTAAATGCTTAGTTCGGGACTGTACTAGTAGGTAACAACCACCAATCCATATTGGTATCCATGATTAGTGATTACTTAATCAAGTCATAGCCATGCTATTTGGTGAAGCCTGTACCCTGCAGTCGGACGATAAAAGCTGGTTGTAAACTATTGCATTTTTCTGTCGTCTTTTATAGACTTGTTGTATGATCACACATTTCTGAAGGATTTCTGATTTCATCATGCTGTCGTTCCTTTCAACAGATAATTTTTTGTGTATTTTCTGACGCATCTATTGCATGTATTACGAGTATATCAAATAAATCCATGACGATATCGGAATTCCTATGCAATGAAAGTCACATCGCAATTACTTATAATAAAAAGTACCTTATTACGCATTATTATCACTGGACACACTGAAGCCTTGTTTGTTTTTTTAATACTCTATCCCGATAATGATGACCTAATATGGCTGACTTTTATATGTGAATTATACCCGC
Source organism: Leucinodes orbonalis (assembly GCA_019425675.1). NCBI lineage: Eukaryota > Metazoa > Arthropoda > Insecta > Lepidoptera > Crambidae > Leucinodes > Leucinodes orbonalis. Next base: position 33,688 of record PQWD01008277.1, on the reverse strand, counting down.
CACAAACGATTATCACAAATTTTAAACCGTCACTTGTTCCTCTATGTAAAGGTTTAAGAGGCAGAGAGTCACCATTTAACCCTTTGACCGCCAATGACGCCTTAAGGCACCAGACACAATAGATTTTCTATTGTGTCTGGATTCCCGGCGTTCAATGGGTTAAGCCAGTTGGTACCAGCCAGATTCTCAATAAGAATTAACGATTATATTGGATTTTTTATTGGTATTGAATTTTTTTTGCTATTGGATTTTTTTCTACACATTACTTGGGCTGTTTCTGGCGGCTAATCACACTACATCTCAGCGGAACTACCAAATTAATACCAACCTCATATTTATAAAAATATTTTATTTATATCTTTATCCGTTGTCTAGTCACCACAAAACAGCTATTTGCTTATAAGGGAGCTAGGTGGTCGTATGTGAATATCTGAGGATCATCGTTTTTAAAGCCGAATAAGTGCTGCTGGACGAAGATTTCATCTTATGACTTTTACGCAGACTGATGATCACTAGCAGTCAACATTCAGCTTTCCGTCAGTCATTTATCAGTGTATATGTACTTGTTTACCTTCTCTGCTATTAAAATGTATTTAGCCAAAGGTGTTTTAAAAAATATTTGTTTATGCAGTTGTGTATGTTTGTTATTTGATTGTTATGCTTAGTTTTGAAAAAAACACCTTACAAGTGTTAGTTAAGAAAATATTTATAGAAGACTTATGCATGCTATACACTACTCGCGAAGTGGTCCGAGACCGGACAAGTAGTGTAGAGAGGTACTTCGAGCTTTTTCCAGCCCTTTGACTCGGTGCAAAAACCGACAACAAATGGAAGTCGTCCGAAGCGAGCTAAAGTCGGACGAAGTAAGCCGAAGCGCTTCTCTACACTAACCTCGAGCAACTTCACGAGTAGTAGCAAGCATTACAGATATCTCTACCAATCGAAACCTTCTTTCTACCACTAATGAACTGAAACAACACAACCCAGGAAATGGCGATGCACCCTGGGGTTCCAAAATTAGACACAAATTGGATATACAAACTGTCGTAACCCCCATGACAAACGATGCGGCGTTTGCCGGAAGGTTTTCCAAGGGACGCGGCCGTGACACCACTGCCCTTCATACTTGGCCGTGAATGGTACCCACAGCGTTGAGGTAATCAAGACGTCGATAACCATTATGAAGGGTTAATGATTATCGACGTAACCTATATGTTAGCTCAAGGTTATCAGTTGACGGTATCCTAGCTTTGTGGACCTATTGTTTCTTTGAGATTCTTTGAAGTTTTATTCTTCCTCCACTGCAGTAAACCCACCGCGCGGGCTCAATGAGGATTAGAGGTGTTAACGACTACCATCCTGAGATTGTAACCGGAACTGCCGGTTTAAAGTGCCCTTCGAAGTACGGAATCATCTTTCTTGTCCGACAATCAGGTGACTACAACGTCCTACCTAAACTAGGAAAAATCGCGTTTCCCGTGGGAAAAATCCCTTCGTTTCTACATTAAGTTGATGCACAATAAGATCGACACTGGTAATAGGTTCTCTCATGTCTGACGGCCTTGACCATCGATCGAAATGACTTGTATCACCATAATAATGCACACTATAAAATGATTTAGACTGCTATGTCCTAGCCAAATTCGGAAAATAACAAAGAGTGACTTTGGTTGTTTTGATTTGAGCCCACGAACGTTGCGTCATGCATCGATCTAAAATCAACACTCGATATCGAGCTATCAAACGAAGTAGACTGATGATTAGCATGCTAATGGTTAGCATTTTGTACTTCCAATAATAACAAGTATCTAAGCTTACTTGTACTGTATAATGCTGTATTTTTCTATCCATCTAGTGGTCTGAAATGAAATGAAATGAAAATTCATTTCATTTCACTTGTACTGTATAAATGCTGTATTTTTCTAGCCGTCTGGTGGTCTGATATCTAGTATATTATGTAATCAACAATTATTTATTCTTCTCAAGAGTCATGGATATTTTATGTTAATTATTTTATTGATACAATTTATGTAAATTAATTTTAAGTAATATTTGAGTTAGAAAACTGGTATGAATATGTGATATATTTTTATTGTCCATTATGGACATATTAAAATGCAATTGAGTTATGAATGAGTCTTTCATAACAAATTATATATTGTAGGTAAACCGAAAAATACGCTTGTGTCGCTCGATTTACATATTACTTAGTAGTATATCATGGAAATAACTTAATGTCTGCTAGTACTTTTTTACAATACTTCCTCTTGTAAAATAAAACGAACTTTCCGAACACAAATTGCAGACGCAAACGCTAGTCTTATCGTTACTCTTCCGGACAACCTCCAAGTTGACAGTTTTAAAAATGTAATAACAGTAAAGCTTAATAATAATAAAGATACACTAGCATGTGAAATGATAATAATTTCACCTTCATCGTGCGTTTCCACTGGTGTATGAAAGCATTACTACGAAAGGTCGAGGCTGAGTGATAAAAGCCCCGTGTAACCTTCAAATCGTACCGTCAAAATACCCCGTCACTCCCCCCCATGGGGAGGGTCGCGTGACTGGCGCCATGGCAAGGGGCCATTACGGCTGTGAACTTGGGCCCAGCCGTGGCAATGGCAGTGGCCACGATCGCTTTGTTGATACAAACGCAACCTTCGCTGGACACGACACGAATTGTACTTTCTATGGAACCGTTTATAGTGAACTTTTACATTGCGTTCACGTTTGGTGACGTGAAATTAGACATTTAAAGCAAAAACTGCTTTCTATTGCTTCAATATTTGTTTTTCGTAATAAAATTTAAGATATTTTATAAATCGTAGGTACTTAAACACCAAAAAAGTTCATAAGTAATTATGTTCTGCTACGTTTGATTCGGGAGGTGGGTACATAAGAATATTAATTTACTATTTGTTTATAACAGATTATATAAGTAAATAAATAAATAAAAAATAAAGTGTAAGTAGCGTTCATATAAAATTTGATGGGTTTATTGAATCTCTCAATAAGCTCATCTCTTAACAAACCTAATGTAGATATCCGTTTTGGTACCTACTCGTATTAGTATAAAAGGCGTAACGTTTGATTTTTTATCTGAATCCTAAGACCTTGAACGCCTAATTAAAATTATAAGATAGAAAACAAATTCAATGACCCACGTCCAGTAAAAATTATGAATACGTAAGTAACTATTATCCTAGAAACTACTTTTCTTTTCACAAAATTACAGTTAAACTGAATTTACTCTCACTTTATACGGTTTAAGTCAAGATATTTGACGGTAGCTAATTGCTTTCGAGCTCGGAGTTTCTGACGCTAATTCAATAATGTAAATTAAAATACATTTACTGGTTCACAACTCCGAAAGCATGGCTTGTTTATAAAGTTTTGAAAGCAGCGAGTTATTTAGAAATTAAGGTGAAATATTCAAAGGCGTATTTAAAATACTTTGTTTATCCCAGATGTATACAGAGTTTGTATTTTAATTATTGGGAATAACGACGGTGTATTGTATTTTTAAATATTTGAAGGAGAATGTACCGATGAGTTGTTTGGACTTGTTCTTGCGGCTGAGTTCCATCGCCGTACAACTGGGAAAATCTCCAAATTTCAACCTTTCCACCCAGATAATTTCAAGTCTTCCACTGTATAATTTTATCGACATTTTCTGCCAAGTACGACGGAACTAGGCACGCAAAACTAGTGCGTACAGTCTTTTAAAGGGCCAGTAACATATTTCTGAGACCTAGTCTTGCAATAATTTATGTGCGGCAGTTAGCACTTACAACCAGGTGAACCGTATGCTCGTTTGCCTTCTGTTTAATAAAAATAACAACCTAGACGGCCTGAAAACGCGGTATCAAGAAAGTGGGATAATTTGATTTCACAGTCGGTGTCATCCGCAAACAAGATTCGCGACCGCTCAATTAACCCGAGGCACCGTTCTTTGGCATCACCACCATCAGTCAGTCAGAACGAGATGACTTCCCGATGGCGTTTTTATTGCATTCAATCAGCTTACGAAATGGAGCGGAGCGCCGCTAATTGAGGGGTTTTTGCAGCTGCCCATCACTTGGCGAGTTCCGTATTCTATGGCTGTTTGTATTTTTTCAGGTTGTATACCAAATATATGTCATGAAATTCTAGAGAAAAACAGGGCTATATTTCCCACCCCACTTTTGTGCATAACTCAATTCCAAGTACAAAAAGTAAGTTCAATCAATTGTAAAAGACTTGGTATGTAAACTTGAAAATCCAACACTCTGATTAAAACAAACAGACTGGTTCATGTACACACATATAAGATAACCCGGGGACATAACCCAGAACCTTTGGTTTAATAGCCAAATTCGAAACCTTTACACCAATCGGGTTGCTTAACCACACTACTGCTAACTGTACCTCCAGGGCACTGGTTTTACCCTATACTAAGAATATATCAACCTATAGGCAGTGATATAAATTGAACCTTTGTAGTGACGATATATATGTGTTCGAAAACCCCCTCAATCAATACCCCATGGCCCAGCACGTATCTCTGTCGGGATGGAAACGTTCACGTGGCGCCGTGAGAGCTTCGTAAATTCCACGAAAACGCGTGCGTCAGTTCTTTGATCAATTTACGGAGCCATGGGAGCTGCACTAACTTTCATGTCAAAGCCGAAAGAGGCGCGTTTCATATACCATATTGTAGATGGAAATTTATGAAAAATATCTGCGACACGTGTCGGAATACTTCGACATTCACTATATGTGAAAATTATTGCATACCACACGTCATATAGTAGAATAAGAATTAACTTATTCATTATTAAGTATCAAAGTTTACAGGACGGTAGGACGCTCACCTGATGGGAAGTGATTCGCCTGACCATGACAGAGCGGCATTGATTGAGACCAACATCTGATAAGCAATTATTGTTTCCATCAATGCCGCACTGCACTCGTCGCCCGAGACAACAGATGATAGGGCTCTTATACCCGGTAATTTTACTGATAACAATGCCCCCGTCCCGAAGATGATCATCAGAGATGCAAAACACTTCTATTTCACGGGACGATATCTGGCACTGCGGTGGTACCTACCTAGACGACTCACTACCGAGTCCACCACCCAGTAAAACTGATGCTTTCATACATGATTAGCATGATCGAAAACCTTCTAATATAAAATTAATGTATTGCAAACAAACTCAATTAGTTTATTGGACTAAATAGAAATAAGTAGGTTGCGATAAAATTCGATTATTCGCTACACATTCTAGATATCTTGAGATCATGATCATGCTCGAACGGTTTTACAAGTCAGTTGTGATATTTATTTATTCACCAACGTATAATCTATATTCAATCATACTAAACTCGCGTGCAAGTAAATCGACTCAAGCCTCAAGTACACATAACAAGTGATATAACTAAAAAATGCCTTATTATACCTCTATATAATGTTTTACATAATTAAAGCCTAGTAATTGAGCTTTAAAATGGTGTAAGTTGCATGAAAATCGATTCAGTAGTTTAGTAAAAAAGGTTAATGCTAATGATAATGTAAAAAATGTTGAAAATTCATACAATTTCACAGTATGGGGTTATTGTGTTTAAATGAAACAAAATGTGCGTAACATAAAAAAATTATTCGTGTCAATATTTGGTATTCCCTCCTCTAGCTCTGATCACTGCTCTCATGCGATTCTTCATCGACCTTATCAACTTTTTAATGGATGATTGTGGTATTCGACCCCACTCTTCTACCAACGCAGTCTTGAGCTCATTGATGTTTGTCGGAGCTGGATTCCTCGCTCTAACTTTCCTTTTGAGCTCGTCCCATATGTGCTCAATGGGATTTAAATCGGGGCTGAGCGCTGGCCAATGCATAGTGTGAATTCCAACTTCGTTCAGGAAATCACGTGTGGCCCGAGCAGTGTGACATCGGGCATTGTCATGCATCAAGATGAAATTTTCCCCAATAAAGCTTGATAAGGGCAACTTGATCCAGCAGAACATTTTCAATGTAACGATCACTGGTCAGACCTCCTCCCCGGTCTCCCCCAGGAACGAAAACAAGGTCCGTTTTGCCTTCTAAGGAAATTCCAGCCCACATCATGCCACCATATGCAACGGTTTCCACAAAGCAGCACTGTGAAAACCGTTCACCGGGACGACGGTATACCCGACCTCTCCTGTCGCTGCCATGGAGACACATCCTCGTCTCATCTGTGAACAGGACTGACTTTAAGTATAATATACAAAAAGCATTTGTGTTGCAGAAGAGAGCGATCAGAACTATGGTTCGCATTAAACAACAGGAGTCCTGTCACCCGTATTTTAAACAACTTAATATTCTGACTGTTCGTGCTTATATATGGTTTTATGACCAATTTTGCTAAACATATAATGTCCTATGAATCTCTAGAGGAAAGAAAACACAGAGAAGCTCCAAGAAGAAAAGACTTGCATATTCTGTAGTCCCGAGCAAACTCGTTGTTAAACATAGCCCGATGTATCAGTCTATCAAATTATTTAATAGATTGCCCATAGCTCTGAAAACCATTGTTTACCACTCAAACTTTAAATCTAAATTGAAATCTTTTTTATTGGAAAAATCATATTACTCGGTTGAGGACTATAGCAATGGCCTTTAAATGCGGTATCCTAAGCAGATGTTTATGGCCGGTTTACCAAGTCTATCTTTGGCGACTTACTTATTGACATAAAGAATTATAATGCAAATTGACTTTAATAATTAATTGTATTTAATGTATAAAAAATAGGACATTTTAAATTGTATAGTTTTTTTTATTTTTATTATCTTTATTTTATATGACCTTTTCTACACAATGTATATTGTTTTATGAAATAAATTGAATTGAATTGAATTGACTGCCATTGCTCTATGCTCCAATCCAAATGTTCTCGAGCAAAGTGAAGGCGTGCTTGACGATGAGCTGTGGTCAACTTCGGGCCTGTAGCGGGTCTTTTCGGAGTAAGGTTAGCTTCTTTCAACCTTCTTCTAACTATCCACTGACTGACAGTCACCCCGCGAACTTGACGAAGCTCCTGCTACACATCTAGCCGGTAAGGTGTCGATTTCGGAGGGAGGTCGAGACAAAAACCGGTCGTCACGCTCCGAGGTGCACGGGTCGGCTGGTATTAGGCCTCCGAGTGAAGGCACCAGTCTCTTGAAACCTTCTGTATTCTCTCGAGACAGCGGACTGACTCATATTCAAACGACGAGCGACTTCTCGCTGGTTCAACCCTTCTTGCAACAGGGCAACGACTTGAGCGGCTTCTTCAGGTGTTGTATCCATAATTTCTTCAAATGACGGCTTTAATTTGCAGAGATGTGTTCAGGTCAACGTCTAATGAGCGACTGATAAGAAAAAACGATTACAGGGCTTTTATAGGGGGTTGTGTCGCGCAAGTTGTGAATAGAGCGCAGAGCAGGTTGCGTTCAGTTGCATTCTAAGTACAAGTGTTTATTTAATTACTGATATTATGCTACCATTGAAAGCCTAATTACTAGGCTTAATTATGTAAACATTATATAGAGGTAAAATAGTCATTTTTTAGTTATATCACTTTTATGCGCACTTGAGGCTTGAGTCGATTTACTTGCACGCGAGAGTATTATTAACGTACATATATCTATAAATTCCACAGGATCGAAAGACCTATTCAATTATCTCGTGTAACTTTAACTCTATCTTTATTCAAATGAATCTTTTACTCATAAATTCTTCAGATATATTTATTATTTTTAATGCAAAACTCATAGATTGAGGACAAGCTTTTTTCATTATGATTTTGAAGATACAACCACAGTTAATCCATGTCTTTGCTAGACTTTAGAGCCTTGTCTGTCCGGTAAAACGAAGCAAGCAATGGTTTGTTTTATTTTATGCAATTAATTACATTTGGCAATCGAAAGGTCGCTGATGGAGGGTGTCTGAGATGAGACTAGAGATGAGAGAGGAATTATTTTTAGAGCTATTATAAGGACCAGCTACCCTCTTAAGGACTAGACTCTAAAATAAAGACAAAATGTACGAGTTTCAACTAATAAGACTTAGTCGTTCAATTAAGAATAAACAACTTAAACGACTGAAGTTGTTTTCAACTAAATGACTTAAACGACTAAAATATGATCAGCAAGTTGAAAAGAGAATTTAATTTGATAAGTCCAAACGGTAGCATAACGTGACGTCACTAAATCCTCACGTATCCATTTCTATATGCGTCTTCCTTAGCGTATATAACTTAAAAAATCATCGGATGGCGTGCCTCTTCAAATTATACTGTTGTGTACGAAACAACAATGGACGTCGACTAACAAGATGCTATTAATTCCCAATAATGTTTTCATCTAAGTTACATAACCGTTGTTATTGTCATAAAAAACAAGTTATTCAATACGCTGTATCCCAATCAATTACTATTACGTCATGAAGGTGTAATTGCACTAAGTTCTTGTGTGTAAATTATACAACCGGTATAACGTACAAATATCCTCTTTATATGACTATTATATTTAATAAATATTTTTTTTAAGTGTAAGGAGTAAGATATATCGTCTTAATGGTTAAATAATTTGGGCTACCACTGGAGCAACACAGGGAAAAACCCATAAGTAGTAACCACAGACATCCGAATATACAATAAGACTGGACAAGCCGCCAAGTTTATAGGCAGTCCCAGTGTCGCAATTTCTTTTCGGTTCTTACCTTTGAATATATTTATTTCTTGGTTAATTACTGATTCATTGCGATGATGGCATGTTACAATTGCACAGGATGGCATTTTGGGAAAAAACGGTTATTTCTTTTAATATTCGTGCGTCTTGACTCGTCTTACAGAGCGTAAACTGGCAGCCAGTGTATGCTCGTTGAGCTTACATTTGTCGCACTTAAAAACGCGGCTTGCCCCATCTCCTGTATTGGGAAATCTGTGGTAGTAACCCTTCTCATGAAAGATTTAGTGTTCAAGGCAATCCAATGGTTGTATGTACCTATATACAGTAATTTTTTTCGTCAATACTACCCGGCGCCCATTCTGACCTATGAACCTACAGCAGTGGACTGCAATGGGTTGAAAAGAGACCATCTGGTGCCCGACATTAATCGACACACCAGATGTCTGTTTTCTAATAGCCTGTACTTACTTATTAAGAATAGAATATTCTGACTTGAGACTTCGGTCTGGAGTCCGGACATACATTCCATACATAAATTTGACGATCCTTATGAACACATTATCGACAACTTTATGTCATAACTGGTGGGGTTGATAATATCTTGCACATATTGCTGGCGTGAGTACACATTTACACAATGAACTATAAAGAAGAACACTCAGGAACCCCAGCAATTCACAAGTCGGCACAATTAATGTAACTCTTCCCGATCCACTGTCTAAAATACCTAATACTAAAGCACTATGCCTAACAATGCAAGTTCCTTAACCCTGTGACTGCCAGGATTCCAGACACAATGGAAAATCTATTGTTTGTGACGCTTTGAAGCGTCACTGGCGGTTAAAGGGTTAAAACAATGTAAGTTCCATACATTTATCAAATGAATAAACTGAGCACGTACCTTTATTAACGTGTATAACACGCAATCCAACACATCCAATGCACTTTTAACACGTCCCTAATCTTAAACAACACAAGCAAATATCTCGAACTAAATCTAAGACAATATCTCGTGAGTACCAGACAAAGACTGATGTACAGTTTAATAAGAACCTGTACTCTCGATCGCCTCGTGTAATTGTCCTATTGTGTCGGCCTATGGGACTTGTTGCGCCAACATAGGAAACAACACCTTCAAGGATAGGGTTTCATAACACTAGTTATACGTATTGCAGGAAGCAATGCACGTTAATTACATGGAGACGTTTAATGCACTGATTACACTAGTTTACAAAATTTAAACTTTTTGTCTGTTGCCGCGAATTCTGTGGTTGATATTGTTCACTTATGACTTGCTTTTGACAAATCTACCCTCAAAATTTTTTGATCAGCTCGAGTTACTTTGTTTTTGATTTTTATCATTTAAGCATATATATTAATCGATAACAGGCGTACTTCACTGTGTTAAAATTAGTTTATCAAGTTTTTGCGTCATGAGTAGTTCGAGGAGACGTTGTTTAAACAATTCAGATCATTTTTGCTATATATGTGGAGAATATGTGTTTAACAATAGTAGAAAAGTAATATCTGAGTTGGTGAAAAATACCTATTTTGAGTATTTTGGGATGTTGTTGGATAAAAACGAGAAGTCTTGGGCTCCCAATTGTGTTTGTAAATCGTGTGTGGAATATTTAAGATTATGGAAAAATGGTAAAAGAAGTGCCTTTAAATTTGGAACTCCGACTCTTTGGCGAGAACCACGAAACCATCTCACAGACTGTTATTTTTGTTGCGTGAACATAAACGGTTTAAACACTAAAAATCGAGCTAAATGGCCGTACCCAAGTACTAGTTGTGTTCAACGTCCAGTGCAGCGTTCACCTAACTCTTCAGAGCCTAAAAATATATCAGAACCATTAGAGCAAGATATTACAGGACCAAGCTCATCACAAAATGATGCTGATTTTGAAGGTATGTCTAATGAGCTAAAATGCTTTTCCCAAAATGAGTTAGATGATCTTGTAAGAGATTTAAATCTTTCTAAACAAGCTTCAGAATTGTTAGCATCAAGACTAAAAGAAAAAAAATTACTATCCTCGGAAACTAAAATAAGTTTTTATCGTGAAAGAGATACAGAATTACGGTGTTATTTTTCCGAAGAAAACGGCATTACCTTTTGTTCAGATATCAAAAACTTATTGATAAAAATGGGCTTGAAACATTACGAACCAAACGACTGGCGTTTATTCATTGACAGCTCAAAACGTAGCCTAAAATGTATTCTATTACATAATGGAAATAAATATGCTGGGGTACCTATTGGCCACAGTACAAAGTTAAAGGAGGAATACTGTAACATTTCGCAAGTCTTGAACAAAATAAAATACAATGACCATAAGTGGCAAATTTGTGTCGATTTAAAAATGGTCAACATTCTTCTCGGTCAACAAAGTGGTTACACCAAGTTTCCCTGTTTTATATGTCTTTGGGACAGTAGAGCTAAACAAGAGCATTGGTTAAGAAAAAACTGGCCCTTGAGAGAAAAAATGGAACCTGGAAAGCACAATATAGTCCACGATTCATTAGTAGCTCGTGACAAAATTATCCTTCCACCATTACATATAAAACTAGGCATCATGAAACAGTTTATAAAATCACTAGATAAAGATGGGAACTGCTTTTCTTACATTTGTCAAAAATTTCCTCAGCTCACCATGGAAAAGATTAAAGCCGGTATTTTTAATGGCCCCCAAATTAGACAACTTACGAAAGATACTCAATTTAGAAATTCGATGACTGAGTCAGAACTAAAGGCTTGGACAGCTTTCGTATATGTGATGCAGAATTTTCTCGGAAATGAAAAATCTGAAAATTATATTGAACTTGTAGAAGACCTTCTGCTACAATTAAAAAATATGGGATGCAATATGAGTATAAAACTCCACTTCCTCCATAGTCACCTGGACAGGTTTCCGGAAAATTTAGGAGATATGAGCGAAGAGCAGGGAGAGCGTATGCATCAAGACTTACGCGTCATGGAAGAGCGCTATCAGGGCTTCTGGGATACGAATATGATGTCTGACTATTGTTGGTCTCTAATACGTCATTTCCCAAAGTCCACACACCGGAGAAGAGCTTTAAAACGAAGTTTTTTAGAACTCAATGATTAATTATGTTTTTTAATAAAGTTTTTCTTAGTAAATACAAGTATTTTTCTATTTAATACCTACATAGCTGAAACTCAGAAACTAGAGCTGATAAAAATATTCTAATTATACTTTTGAAAATAACTAATTATATGTAGTCAGCAACAGCAAAAATTTTTTCGGCAACAAATGTACTGTAAACTAGTGTTATTTTATTACCTCTTTTATGTTCTAACTGAATGACTTGACATACTAAACAAACGTCTACAATCTCCGCTTTTCCTACTTCACATACTAAAGTATGTGAAGTAGGAAAAGCGGAAGATATTTGCTCAAGAAGTGATCTCTGGCAACCCATAAAGATGAGAGGGTTCCATAGGCATCGAAGGAGTGGGATATTAAATTGATGAATGCATACAATTTTTCTTGTTAAATTATCACATTCATGGCCATTAACATCCATAACGTCTAGGACGAGACGAACTAGGTCTAACGATTATCTAAAGGTCTTACTAAAATCTTGTCATTCCTCTGAAGTTTATTTGGTCCAGAACATTCGTTAGGTAATTAGCTTATCACAGTTGCAGCAAGACAAAGTACTCGTCATTTGTATCGTTAAGAAGTAAATTTATCTCGGGTTACTGACAGCTTGATTGTGGTCTAGTCGTAAGACACACGAGGTTTTAAAAAGTATATTTCGATTGCACATTGGATCTGAACAATTTAAATACATAGTTTCATACATGAACTGACATCTTACTTCATATACATAAATTTGATTAAATCTTTATAATACTAATAAACAAAAATTCAAAAATCTCGCGGATATTGACAAGAATATTTTGACGACTCCAACTTTCAAAGCCCTTTTAACAAGATTTGGAATATAAATAATTTAATAAAGGGATTTTTTAAAACATGGAGTCAAACGCGCGTACGGATGCAACAAAGATCACCACCGCCCATGAATATTTGCAGCTACGATCACAGAGAAGCGTTGCCAACCTTTTAATCTAGCTACCTAGTTAATTTGGCAACATCATATCGAGTTGACACAATTGAATAAGTCCATAAACGTGAAAAGGACAAACTATATTCTATAAGAACTTGAAGCTGTAACCAAAATGATTTCAGATTTTCTGTTACCAATCAAGTATTACGCATGAAAATACTTTTTTTTTACCACGATTTGTGTCCCAATAACCCGATTCCCACATGTGCAGTAAACAATCTGGTGATTCCCAGACAGATGGCAAGCTTATTTGGTGCTATTCGTTTTAATTCACTGAACGTAAGCCCCAATAAAACTCGTTTACCCTTTTTAAAGGTATTTCGCTTATTTTAATGCCCATGACGTTATGTTATGGTTATATAAATATTTACATCGAATCCAAAATTAACGAATTATTTTAATAATTATACAAGTATTTTTATTTGAGACTCAGTCCATACAAATTAAAATCAATTCTAAATGCTTAATCCAGTAAGTTGGCCTGAATAAGTTCGCCTTAATTACAAATGATATACTTACTTTGGATCAATATATTTTTTATTTCTATACACAAAAACATCATAAGCTTTAACTCAAACATCTACAATACTAATCGGAAAACAATCTCCCATATTTAAGGGGACACTGCACTTTGCTTTTTTTTCAGTACAAATTCAACCTTAATCAAGATACGGGTATCTTGCCAATTAAAGGATTATTCTACAGTAAACTGTTACACAATCATATGTTTGCATTAGGATCTGTGTACGTTCGGCAGACGACGTTGTTAAGTTATTTGCACGTACTAAATTATCACGAGTTGCCAATTTAAATCCTACAGTAAAATTAACGAAAACATGTTACGCTGTAACAAGGTATGCCGGCGTGACGCCGACAAACATGTTAACGTGGCGGCGAATACTAATGTTTCCCTTTGACAAAGCCAGGTATATTTTACGCATGACACGTGTAAATTTCGAAATTTAAAAATAGGTGACATAATTATATTAAATCAGAATCTTTTTACTTTTGTTTTACTAGGTGTTCCCCGCGGTATAACCCGCGTTATAAGAGAATCTCCCGCAGTAAAACGTAGTCTATGTGTTTATGCCGTGTATCAGCTTACTATTAAAATAGCTCAGTAAGACTCGTAGCCCGCGCGACGTGAGCAGCGCATAAAGCGTAGACCAACCTCTAACCTAATAGATCTGGTTAAGGTTGCGGATAGCAGATGGATGCAGATGGATGTCGACTGCTAGAGATCAGTTTGCGTGAAAATTCTTAAACCATTGAACGCAGGGAACCTGGACACAATAGAAAATCTATTGTGTGGCCCCTTTAGGCGTCATTGGCGGACAAAGTGATAAGGGAACTTCGTTCAGCAATGGACACATTAGGCTGTATTGATGATAAAATACTAATTTTGATTCGTTTTGATGTTGCTTCGATTTAAATTGGTCAACAAAATCATCCGGTTTCACTTATTCAGAGCATTCCGAATCTTTACCTTTCAGCTGAAAATTTTTATGAAAATCTACTTGATACAGGTTTTATAAATTAACTGAATAAAGTAAATAAACAAATTAATAATATGTATCACTGTTTTTCGACTTTGATTTGCCCGTCCTTCAATCTAAGGTTACTACAGGTTGGAGCCGTTCTTCGGTGTCATGATAGCTCCCATAGAAATTTGACTAAAGCATGGAATCCGGACTAAAATAGCGATTAAAAACGTATACCTGATGCTCTCACTCTTCACACGTTTTTGCGTAGGCGAAAATGAGACAGCAAACTGAACATTTTTCTCATAATTAGCAGGTAGTCACATCTGTCAGTGGACTCATTACAATGTTATGTCATTGGACTTATTCAGCATACTACTAAATTCAAAATCACATTTTGACGTGCATTCTTAAAGATTGTTTAAAACAGTTTGACACCTTGCTCACATGGCCGGATTATAGTACTGTCAGTGGTTTGGCGGCTCCTGATTATAAGAAAATTATTTTCTGTTTAATTTACGCTCATATAGTTATTTATCTTTATGTGTGCTCGTTCCTTATGAAGTGTTTTAGGTCATAAAAACATGTCTTGTGTAATTGACGGCTGTTGTTTACATTCGGGAAGAAAAGAAAGCAGTCACTTTCAGTAAATCTTTTTACCACTGCTTTATTTTGAGTGAGTTTCTGGTTAAATTTATATTAAATAAATCAGGAAATGTGGGTAAACTATAATATAAATGTTTCTTACTTATAGTTGTACTTTTCAAATAAAAGCCAAAACAGTATTTGACTACTTTTTCTCAAAAAATCCTAATTAAGTTTTCTAGGTAAACATTTCAACTAGTGATGTGGCTGTTACATATCGATATTTTAGTTAGGCTTTCCGGCGAAGCAACATCAGCAGATATATTAAGGTCTATTATAATATTACAGTTTCCCAAAGGATGAAAAGATGAAACAAGAGTGGATGAGACGAGTCGGGAGACCCGACTGGAACTGGAAGACCCCACAGCAGGATCTGTTCTAAGCACTTCTGCCCCGACAATTATTTGATGCTGTACCTCCATTCAATTTTTCCGAAACTGATTCAGTTCGGTATTCTCCACCATCCGCAAAAAAATACTAAGCCTTTTTTTATAAAAGCGCACCTTATTTTATATGTCGTTTCATTGATCACAGTTGTTTATTTGCAATATTGTATTTTTAAATAAACTGAAACGAATAGATATTAGGTCAATTTATAATAGTGAGCAATGACGTCACATATCAATGATCTCATACAAAATATATGGAATATTCCTTTTACGTCATAAACTGTGAACCACTTTCTTTCTCATATTAATGACTAGCGACCTTCCCATGCTTCGCACGGGTGCGATGGTAATATTGCATATTATATAGGCACGCTCCCACCTGCCCGGTCGGCCGGTATCGACGCAAACGCTACGTACCTCTATTTTTTAAACTAATATCTACAAAAACATTCATTGAAATCGTATGCTGTAGACCCTTTTCAATGTGTACAATACTTGGTACATTATTTTGATAAATCTTGTAGGATGCAGCCTGCGTTTACGAAAAAATTATTTACGATATCACATTAGAAACCTGAAAGATAACTGTATATCTCCTCTTGAATCACTCCATCTATTTAAAAAAACCGCATCAAAAGCCGTTGCGTATTTTTAAATATTTAAGTGTACATATATAGGGACAAAAAAGCGACTTTGCTTTATACTATGCAGTGAAGAAGCTGTAGTAGGTTCCTAAGTAAATAAAAATATTTTAGTTTGTTACTTGCTGCCGCGATATCGTCGACGGGCGAGTCCGACTCGCACTTGACCATTTTTTTTAATTGATAGGGTGATTGAAGAGGAATGTGTATATAATATGTATGAATGTATATTAAGATCCATCAAATAGTGGAGATATACAGTTATCTTTGAGGGGTGTAATGGGATGATGCTAGGTCACTTATACCCGATAATTTTACTAGCTACAGTGTCTACATCCCGAAACACAATAGTGCATAGCACTCTTATTTAACGGGACGATATCTAGCGCTGCGGTAGTACCTACCTAGATAACTCAGTATCGAGTTTCCACCTAGTAAATCTGATTTTATCCTTAAGAGAAACCCCGAGCATAGCCCCCTCCATTGACCGTTGAGTGACATAACTAGTTTCGTAGTCCATGTCAATGTCTCACCTGTGTATGTTGGTACGTGTAGGACGCATTGCTCAGACTTTTATTTTTAAGCATTACGGAATCGTCGACTTGAAGACCTGACGTAACTTGTCAAATGCCGCCCAGCCCAACTGATACTAAGGAAACATATTCTTGCACAACCTCGAGAAGGACGCCACTGAAGCTTACATAATAGTAATCCCCGTGAGAATTGAACCCATGACCTCGAAATCGAAAGCCAAATATTAGTACCCACGCTAGAGCACATTATCAATATTTTCAGATTCCATAACTATCGATAAAAAATAATAATTCATTCCCTTCACTAGCAAATTCATCAATCAAATCAAGTTGTGACAACGTACCAGATAATGAAACGACTCGTAACACATGTCTCTTTCTCACCCACTATTAAATACGTTAAGGAAAAAAGGAATGAAGATATGCAGTGCAGTTGTTATTTTAGTCATCCTTCCATGTATTTATGGTTCCTAGATAGCTCCTATTGTATTTAACGATATACGACTAATAATATAGCGTTTCCTATAAAGAAACAAACCGTAGCTTACTGACATTATTTGTTTCTCTATTCAAACTATCACAGATCACTGCTGGACATAGGTCTCCCCTTTTTTGAGCCAGATATCCCGGTCTTTCGCTTTTTTCATCCAGTCTCCACTAGCGATCTTTCGTAAGTCGATTCAACGGCCATTTGAGACATAAGTGGTCAGCCCACTACCACTTTGAGTTGCTGATCCGGCGAGCTATGTCGGTAACTTCAGTTCTCTCACTCTCTTTTATCTCTGAGGGAAACCCCGAGCATATCAGTGGGTAGGATATAGGACGTATTGCTTAAAGATTTTCGGCTTTAGTCATTCTTATATTCTTATTATTTCTTCTAAATTAATAATGCAATATGTTTAAATTGTTCTTTATGGTTACTAGCGAGATCAAGAAGTTTAGATTCAAAGGTATATCAATAAAAAAAAGGAAGGAGTTAAAAGGAAACATAAAAACATAAAACTAAATTCTAATATCGAATGTAAAATACCTTCAACCATTTGTATGGATACCTCTTAAAGTACCATAAACTGATGAGAAAGCATCATCATCATTATTACAACTAAATATGTCCAGTGCTGAACGAAGGCCTCCCCTAATTATTTCCACGCAGGCCGATCCATAGCAGTTGACATCCATCTGCTATCCGCCTTAACCAGGTCCTGCGTCCATCTGGTTGGGCCTACACTTAGTTTCCCGTTACATGGACGCCACTCGAGAACCTTTCCGCCCATCGGCCTTCGATTCTACGCACTATGACGACCGTGTAGTTGCATTGGTTGAGATGTCGGCTTTTACACCAAGAGTTACGGGTTCGATCCGTGACTCTTGAACATGTCTTATTGCATTGGTCTGGGTGTTTTCTATTTGTATAATTCCCAAAGCATGGAGCGCCTCAAAAAGTCAATTTTCGATCATTCCGGCTGAAGTTTCGATTATTTAGTACTAAATTCAGTGATTTGTTTATAAACAAAACTTACCTCATTTACTTGTGGAACCCTACTTTTCATAAGGTCGGGCACCTAATTGCGGGTTCCCTGTTTAGTAGGTTACCTGTTGACAAAAATATAAATATTATATTATTATCTGTGCATCTAATCTTTTGTTTAATTGCACCTAATAAATACTTGTACATTGTGTAAGCACATTATAAGTGAGATCTAACTTAATCCCGTCATTATCAATGAGTTCTAAATTTTGTGAAAAATTATGGGTAAGCCGAATCCCGCAT
Source organism: Leucinodes orbonalis (assembly GCA_019425675.1). Lineage (NCBI taxonomy): Eukaryota > Metazoa > Arthropoda > Insecta > Lepidoptera > Crambidae > Leucinodes > Leucinodes orbonalis. The sequence goes on along the minus strand of PQWD01008277.1, from coordinate 15,432 downwards.
TACTTAGTACTTTTCTTTTTTATTTCTACTATTAACCGAAGTAATTTATAAAGAAGATCTTTACAGCCAGTGCCACGTCCACTCTTGAAGGAAATTCTACCGTTCCATAGCATCTATCAACTACTTCCCATAACTATAATTCATCGGACCATCTGTCTGGGGGCCGGCCTACGCTTTTTAACCATGACAAATTTAGTAGTCGGAAAAACTAGAAATTCTATTGTGTCTGGGTCTGGATTCCTGGGGTTTAATAGGTTAATATGAAAGACGACCTATTTATGTAAAGGTTGTGATGTCGGCTACTTAACCAAGGGTGCTGCTGGTTTCGATCCCCGGGCAGTACAAACATTTGTATGCATGAGCATGTCTGTTTATATTGGTCTGGGTTATGTACAATATGTATGTTTATACAAAAAAAGCATATAAGTATTGCTTACGATGTCGCAATCAAAATAATAGAATAAAATCCGTTGTTTAGTACCCCTACTACAGGTTTCACGCATAACTTGAAGGTAGATGATGCTGTGGGAATGCCAATGGATATTTTATATTTAATAATTAATCTTGTATTAATACTCATAGCTTGTATGATACCTTGGCAACACTGACACTCATACCTATTGTGAGCGTCGACAATTCACCAACGTTTCCATTGTGCGAACCCCACATGAAACTCTACACGTAGACATTTTGCGCTTTCTTTGCAAAACAATGTAACTTTATACGAGAGATAGCAGCCATGACGGTAGACGGGAGTCACGGTAGTTCATTAAACTATATGATAAAATATATAAATGATCACTCGTGTCTTTTTTGAGAATCAATTTCGTTAAACTTATATTTTGTGTGACTATTTTTAGTAAGTCCATCTTATGAACACGGTGGAATGCAATTGATAGTTAGGTATTACTTAGTTAGTCTTTTTTAAACGCCACATACTTCAGGCCGCAAGGCAATCTTTTTCACGTAAATAAATGACTAATTAATTATACAATAAACAATAATATATAAGCTTGCGGGTGGTTGTTTTCACACAGTAAGTAAATTGTAAAAATCTGAGTAATAAAGAGTATTCAATAAGTTTTTCAGTGATATTAAGTACCAATTGAATGAACCTGTCTGATTTGACTGTCCGTGACCACTGTTATAACAGAATCACTGAAAAGGCGAACAAGAAATATTTAAGCCTTTGACAGCCAGATACACCTTAAAGCGTCACAAACAATTGATTTTCCATTGTGTTTGGATACCCGGCCTTCAATGGGTAAAATAAATAGACATTTAAAACTGTTTCTTTAAATTTTTAATCAATGTGTTCGAATCGCGATAACTTCCTACAATTCTGAGATCAAAGGATACCAATATTTATATATATAAAAAATGAAAAGTTTTACTTATTGCTGTGATAATGAAAGAAAGGATATTCTCCCAAGGAGTAAAGCAATTTAAGCTTTATGAGACTTTTTAATAAGGTTAAGTAACGCGAGTCGCGCGCGGGCGCCGATCACAGGTAGACGCGTTGAATAGTTATTCAATTTCTTATCTATTCGGGCCGCTCGTCGCGAGCGTAGGTACCTACGCGTGTAGTGTTTACAATGTAAACAGTAATCGTACTTCTTACAAATGAATAGTACCGCGTGGTCGGATTCTATACGATTTGAAACGGGAGTGGATACTGTAATTGTTAACAATCAATGTGATGGTGAGATGACAAGTAGTATGGAGAATATAAACCAGTTAGATAACCAGAGTATTAATGATATCGGGATGGAACGACCAGCGAAAAGGAACCGTGAAATCAACCAGGATGAGACATGGTCAATTGTAGGGCGTAAAGCTAAACGGTTTGGACGTTCAGTAGAAAACGGAACAACGAGCATTCCGGAGGACAAGATAGAAATATGTTTAATTAACAAGGATAAGTTGCCGAAACAATTTGGGCTAGCAAAAATGTTGAAAGAAGAAAATATTCAAAATGTCATTAAAATCAAGTATATTAATGCATACAAGGTTTTAATTCATTTTAGTCAGGAAGAAAGTGCCGAATCAATACTTCAATCGAGAACGTTTAATGAAAACGGTTATAAATGTCAAAGAACGTTAGAAATTAATCAGTCTTATGGTGTCATCAGGGATATGGACTTACATTTAACTGAAGATGAAATCTTACAAGAATTAAATAGTGATGCGATTATTATAGCGGTGAAACGGCTTAAACGCAAAAATACCAATGACGGTCACTGGGAAATGAGTGAATCTGTAAGAATATGTTTTAAGGGATCATCGGTACCCACTTACGTATATATATTTGACACTAGAGTAAAGGTTCATCCATACACCTATCCAGTAACCCAATGTTCACGTTGTTGGCGTTTTGGCCATTCTATTAAAATGTGCCCATCTCTTAAGATAGTCTGCCCTAAGTGTACGAAAAACCATGCGAACTGCGAAAAAACTCAATTTAAATGCAACAATTGTACCGGAAGACATATGGCTATGGCTAAGATTTGTCCAGTATATGTAAAGGAAAGACGCTTAAGGGAACTGATGTCCGAATTCAATTGCTCCTACAAGAGAGCTCTGACATTGTATGTACCACCTTCACCCGGTCGTCTGATATGATAAATGAGATCTTTATACCTGCACCAAAAATAACCACTCAGAAAACTACACCTAGTATTGTTGGAAACACGAGTCCTTCTATTATGTATACTGAACCAATAACGACACCAAACCAAAAAGTAAAAAAGAGATCTAAAGGAGAAAAACGACGGGAAAAAGAGAAAGTGGTAAAAGAATCAGAAGAAGATATTTTTGAAATAATTTCTGAAGTTTGTGAAAGCGATGAGAATAGATTAAGTGATCAGATAACGGAAGAAAGGAAATCAAAACATGACAAACAAAAAATATCCTGGCAACTATTATTAAAGAAAATCAAAGATAAGGTTTTAGAACAGTCAGATAGCACATGGGAAAATAAACTTAAGGATTGTGTAAGCATTTTGTTTGAAGGGATCTTATCCATTGTCATGAAATATTTGTCAGATCAGCCTTTTTGTAATTTTATTAAACAAGTATGGATACAGACAAATTAAGCACATCACTGAATATTTTACAATGGAATTCCCAGAGTATACGTCCTAAAAGTGCAGAATTTCAAACACTTCTAAATCAAGAGAAAATACACATTGCCCTTATAAGTGAGACATGGTTGGATCCAGACAGTCAATTTTACCTCAGTGAATACAATATATACCGGTCAGATCGTATTGATGGTTTTGGAGGAGTGGCAATTCTAACCCATAAATCTGTAAAGGCTCAATATAAAAAAGTTAAATTACGTAACTCACAGATTGAGATCGTCCACGTAAAACTACTTAATTGTGATTTCTTAGAGAATGTGCTATCTTTATATTGCCCACCTTCTGCAAGAACTACACTAAATGATTGGAATCAAATATTCAAGTTAGGTGACCGAAAAACCTTAATTGCTGGAGATCTCAATGGTCATCACACGAACTGGTCAACTAAAACAGATACAAGGGGTATTCAAATTCACGAGGCACTTGTAGATAATGATTTTTATTCTTTGAACGACGGTACTCATACTAGGGTGAAACTGGTAAATGGAACGCTCCAGAAATCCTCTCCTGATCTGACTTTGGTATCTGTAGACATTGCTCTAAAATTTGATTGGACAGTGATGAATGAAAGCTTGGGAAGCGATCATTTAGCAATTAAAATAAATACATGTATTTACACAAGAAATAATTACAAAAAAGTATATAATTATAAAAAAGCTAACTGGTCAGCATATAAGGAAATCATAAAAAAGCAACTTGAAACGTTTACTCTACCTGATGACGATCAATCCGCATATGATGCATTTGCCAAAATGATGATAAGGGCCGCTGATGAATCCATACCATGTATCAAGTATTGTGAAAATTCTATACGTAGGCAAGCATTTACTCCTAAACCTTACTGGAATGAAGAAATATCAAGGGCTGTAGCAGAAAGACGCCGAGCACTAGCAAATTTTAGGAAAAATCCAACTCCGGATAATTTGATCATTTTTCAGAATAAGCTTAAGATAGCACAATCATTGATCAGGAAAAGCAAAATAAAATCGTGGCAAAAGTGGTGTGATAAAACTGACAATGTAGTGTCTTGTCGTGAAATGTGGAATCGAATGAGATGGCTTAAAGGTTACAGGGCCCAAAGGAATAGTGTCGAGCATGACACAGCAAATGCCTTACTCCGCGAGCTTGCTCCTGATTTTGCTTCCCCAGAGACTCCCAGTTTTCTCTCCGTGAATGAATATTTAACATCTAATATCTCGATACAAGAGCTTAAGAATACTATTAAGCAATCTGATACTGCACCGGGGTCAGATAATATAAGCTACTCAATGATTCGTCATTTACCGGATGCAGCGATGTTAATTTTGGTTTCATTGTATAATAGATTTTTATCATCACATTTTGTTCCACAACAATGGAGAGATGTTAAATTAATTCTTATACCAAAAGCTAACATCAACGGCTCGGCTTCAGGTGTGAGACCCATTGCTTTAATTTCCTGCCCATGTAAGATATTGCATACTATAATAACTAGAAGATTAGAGTGGTACTTAGAGAAAAATGGCTTCTTCTCTGATGAAACTGCTGGATTTAGAAGAACACGGTCATGCATGGACAACTTGAGCAGGTTGGTCACCAGAATACAAAACGGTTTCAGCTATGGTCTTGACACGATAGGTTGCTTTATTGATATAAATAGTGCTTATAATAATGTAAATGTAAAATGCCTCTTGAATTTATTGGATAGTCTCGGAGTGGGAGCTTCAATTTGCTATTATTTATGGGAATTTTTACACTCCCGGATATTGTCAATCGATCTAGATGATGGAAATCGTATAAGTCGAATCTCTGGAGTGGGTATTGCACAAGGAGACCCATTGTCACCACTATTGTTTAACGCTGCTACAGTAAACATTTGCAAAAATATCACAAATGTATGTATATCGCAATACGCTGATGATTTTGTACTCTATGCTTGCCGTGGAAACATAATAGACACGGTCTCGGCTATTCAGGATGCACTTACATACTTTAATGAAATGGTAGAAGAAATTGGCTTAAATATTTCTCATAACAAAACTAAAATATGCGTTTTTTCTAGAGGTTTTAGGCGTACTCCAGATAGGTGTAATGTAACTGTAGAAGTTGCCAATAGAATAATCGAACAAGTTGATGACGTAAAATATTTGGGAATGTGGATTGACAAAAACTTAAAATGGGGTAGACATATAAATGAAATTAGGGAAAAAGTATTTAAATTTTTGAATGTATTTAAGGTCTTAGCCGGGACTAAATGGGGCATGCATCCTAATCACCTAAGACGCCTATATATCTCAATAATTCGAAGCAGATTAGATTACGGAAGTTTCTTATATGGCAACAGCTCTCAAAGTCATTTAAATAAACTAGATAGAGTACAGAATCAGGCAATGAGAGTAATCGGTGGTTTTTTGAAAAGTACTCCTATACACGTAATGGAGAGTGAGCTGTGTTTACAACCTCTTTTCATTCGCAGACAGTTCTTGGCAACAAAATTTTATGCTTAAATCTAAGTCTAGTGCTCATAATAAGACCTTACATGTCATAGATGATTTAGAAAAAACATGTGACCAGGGATATTGGGCTCAAAGGAAAAAACCTCTGCTTGTAGAAATGCTTAGAAAATATAAAAATAAAAAAGTTCAGTCATGTGATAAATTACCTATATACTCGCTTTCAGATTGGGTGAGTAAGTATACTATGTTAAATAATATTGTCTTTGATATTGATGGTTTTGAGAATGTAAAAAAAGCTATTAACACTATAGAACTTAGGAAAATCTGTAACGAATACTTAAATAAAAAATACTCGTCATTTTACAAGATCTTTACTGATGGGTCTAAGGATGAAACGGGGCAGGGTGCTGCTTTTTTTGATCCACTTATGAATATATCTATTAAATTTCAAATTACTGGGGATATTTCGATAATGCATTGTGAAATGATAGCAATTGCAGAGGCAATAGCATACACTTCTTCTTTGGAACACACATCCTTTTTAGTCTTGTCGGATTCTAAAAGTGCACTGCAACACTTGGCTCGGCTTCCCTCGAATAATCGAGGAATCCCGATAGCCTATAATATTTTAGATTCCATTCGAAAGCTAAGGGAAATGAATAAAAATGTAGTTATACAATGGATCCCCTCACATATAGGTATTAAGGGTAACGAGATGGCTGATTTAGCAGCCAAACAAGCTATAAATGAGGGTATAAGGTATGAATGTCTTCCGTTGCATAGTGAAGTACTAGGTGAAGTTCGAATAGATTGTAAGCAGTTGTGGCGCGAATATTTTGATAAAAGATCGCGAGACAAAGGTATTTGGTATAAGACAATACAGTGTCAGCCACTTAGTCGTCCGTGGTTTGACAAAATATGTTTAAATAGAAGTTATATAGTAATTCTATTGAGACTGCGTTCAGGACACATTCCGTCAAATAAGTTTAAACACCTAATGGGTCTTACTGAGACGCCTAACTGTGCTGTTTGTGGTGTATTGGAAGATGTTTCACATATATTGACTGAATGTGCCCGTAACGAGTCCTTCCAAAGACTTTTTCGAAACTATGAAGTGGGTCTCTGTAACAGTATTTTGGCTTCTCCATTATCTGATGATGCCAGAATACTGGTGCAGATGTACTGCAATATTTTTTGTTAAATACTTTAAATGTTATGATTGTACCTCTTGTTAACCTTACGGGAGTGACATTGTCACTGTATGACAAAACTCCTTTCAATAAATAAAGATTAAAAAAAAAAAAAAAAAAACTTTCATATCATTGGTTACAGAGTTTTGTCATTTACCTACACGTAACTTCACAATTATTCATTACAAAGATTTTGTAAGTTGTTTAGTGACCAACGATCCTCGGTAATAAGAAAACGGAGAGTGTATTTTTATGATTCATACAAAAGTGAATGATTTGAAAAACCCAAGTGCGTTAACAGTAAGATTAGATTTAAGATAAGGTAAGATTACACGATAAAAACTATTACAGAAATAAAGGTTAAACTAGACGACGAATAAGAAGTACTTACTAGTCCACATTTAGGATCTATTGTTCTAACTTCGATACAATTTTGCCTATTTTTTATTTAGGTAGGAACACTAAAATATTAGTTAACAGTTAATTTTTGTAATAATACAGTTTGTTATTTTATCATTTAACAGCCAGCCGCCGAATGAAATATGAATAGGCAAACTAACAAGCTTAAAAAAAGTACAAAAAGATACATATAACTTCATCTCTTCCATTCATCATCATTATATTTCAACGACCATTTGGTGTAATGGTCGAGACGTCGGCTACTACACTAAAGGTTTCGAGATCCCCAGGCATTACAAACATTTGTGTGCATGAACATGTCTGTTTGTAAGGGTCTGGGTGTTTCTATTTTTAATATGTAGTATGTATTTACAAAAAAATGTATATAATTATGTTTATCAGTTGTTTAGTACCCTAACTACAAGATCCTCGCTTGATATGAGGCTAGATGGCGCTGTGTGAGTGTCAGTGGATATTTTTTACTGCCTTACAACTGCTGCTATGGCCGCAGATGGCCTTTACAGCTTCACCGGGCAGATGGCTCTCAGCCTTAAACTGCCTCATATGTCCACTGCTGAATAAGCTGCCAATGACCCACGCGGTTCCTAGCAGTCGACATCAATCGGTCACCTTCACCTTTATCAGACCATCAGGCGGGGGTCGGCATAAGCTCCTTCTTCCGTAACGTGAACTGTAACGCCACAAGCACTTAACTGATTCCAATAAACGTACATATAATTTCGAAAATTCTAAATCAAATTGATACGTGGCGGGATTTGAACCTGCGTCTCTGGTATGAAGGCAACAGTCCATACCATTGAGCCACCGATGCTCGTCACACAAACACTTAGTTTGTATGAATAATATCATTTAAAGTTTCTCTTGACCTTAAATTTAGGTCTTTGCTTTTCTTGAGTACCACATTTTTACAATTAATTATTTATTTTATTGCATGCATTCAGCCTGTTTACGGGCGTGCTATCCTGGTTAATTCCTAGTTAATTAGGCGCAATAAAGCATAGCTAACTAGGTATTTAAAAATCATACTTAGCTAATTTAGGTGGAAAAAGTTACCTCTCAAACACAGCTCCAATAACTAGTCCATCAGGTAGTGTAGTCGGTAAGTCTTTTAGCGAATGCACCACAAAGTCTACTGTTTTATTCCTCAGCGCATCTTCCAGATCTTTCGTGAACAGGGACTTCTCACCAATTTTAGGTAATGACACATTCAGTATCCGATCGCCTAGTGTTGTCATAGTCACTGAAATTAAAATACGTTTTCAATAATCTGACGACCCATTTGGTGTTGCGGTCGAGACATCGCCTGCTACACCAAGGGTTCCCGGTTTGATCCCCGGGCAGTACAAATATTTGTGTGCATGAACATGTCTGTAATGGTCTGGGTGTTTTCTATGTATATATTTGAAACATATATAAGTATGTTTATCCGTTGTTTAGTACCATCAATACAGACTTCACGCTTAACTTGGGGCTAGATGGCGCTGTGTGAATGTCAGTCCTATTTATTAATATTTATCAATCTGCACTCAGCAAGTTGAAGTCACTGCGACTTCAACTTGGGCTGGTCACATATATCGAACTGATGGCCATTGTAGCTGACGAGTTCCAGAATGGAAATAGTCTTTGCATGTTGTGCCCTAGAAAATCCAGCAAATTTGCTCTGGTGAATGATCTTTGGCAACTTCATCGAGATCAGGAGATTTCGGGCCAGAGGACATAGTACAGTAAGCTTGCATGTAACCTCCATTAAAGAACACATTTACCAATCGTTGTGTACATTTTACTCTAAATTTTTAAATACTAATAAATTCAAGGCTTCAATTATCCTAACCTGTTTTAACTGTCCCAACAGGTGTCTAGTGAAAAAAGCAAATAAGTCTCTGGCCTTGACACTGTGTATAAGAGATATTATTATGCTAATTATTTAAATTAACAAGTGACACAAGACATTATTCAATGTGAAAGCATTAATGATGTGACTTTACTAGTTTTGAAATTTAGATCATTGGGAAGTCTTACAAGAAAAACTTTTCCTCTGCTTGAGATAATTTTAACATTACATATATTTTTAATTTTTAAAGAAAAATGGTGAACACATTTATATGGCAAAATGCACAATATAGTACAAATAAATAAATCATACTTAACATACAACATCAATAATTGTGAACCAAATTGGTTGTTATTCAGCTGTTATGCATGGCAAGGATAGCTCTTAAGTTGGTTTTCTGAGGAGTAAATAATTGAGTATAAGAGACCTAACATCTGTTGTCTTAGGTGATAGACCCAGTGCAGCATGGATGTTGAATAATAACTATCTATTGGTTGGCGGTCTCATTCAATGCCGCTTTGTCATGGTCACGTGCGTCACTTACCATCAGGTGATCGTTTTGATCATCCTGTACACTTTGTAACATAAAAAAGGCTGAAACTGGCAGATACAATCTAGCAAAACCAGGGACGGAAAAAGACTTGGTCACAAAAAAATAATTTCTGTGTTATATTTTGACTACAACATGCAATCCATTTTGACTTTTTGAACATATTCTATTGCTTTTCTGTTATCATTTTTCTGCCAGTTTCAGCCTCATTAGAAACCATTATGAGGACTTTACTGTATAAATACTTAGATTTTAAAAGAAAAAGAAGCTCTGTAGTGCCTTTTATTTTACCACCAATTCATGTCCTAAAATGTTTATGTAAAGGATTTGACAATCTTTGTTGTTTAAGTTATGAAATAAGTGCCTTAATAATACTTACCAATAGTGAATTCCTTGTCAGGATATATTTTCTTCAGAGAGTCAATGACATGGTTTGTTTGAATCAAGGCAAGCTAAAATAAATACATTTGTATGAAAAAAGGGATTCAGATTGATAAGCAGTCATACATAGCACTGGTGGAAACACACAATACATTAATCTACTGTCTATGAGCATGCTACATTCAAGTGGCTAAGTATATATAAGTAATATCCATCGAAATTTAAACATTAACCATTTAATTATGATGTATGTACTTTGGCTAATAAACAATAGATAAATATTATATATGTCTTTAAATACATACCAACTAAACATAGGAAAAACCCAGATCAATACAAAACAGACAAGTACATGCACACAAAAGTATGTACTGCATGGGCATCTGGACCTCATGAGCCTTTAAAATATATTCTTTAATTGTATGAGTAATATATAGGTATTAAATTAATAAATACGGTATAATTATGAACATCTTTTATTCTTTCAAGAACATACTTAAGAAAATTTCTATGACACGTTACTTAAAAACATAAATTTTAAGCTCTAAACTTGATTGTGCAATTAATAGTTAAACGTTTAAGTTAACAAATTAATATAAATACCTCACTCTTCCTGGATCCTACTCGTATTACATTTTTCCCTTCGTTTTCCATGACGAGTTAAAGTGTAAAAAACAATCACTTGCAGTCAATAAATTAAAAAAATTCACTTTAAAGGTTATGTCATATATTTATTAAAACTCCAAATAAATATTATATATAAATTACAATCTACACAGTAACACGAGGCTTCAATATCTTGTCACTAACACTGTAGTGGACAAGTTGAGCCGATAGTGGTATTTTCAATATTAATTAGATTGTTCCGCAATACTCCACATCACGTCTCGATAAATTTGATAACACTTTGACACTGACAGTCAGATTATAACAGTGTTGTTTTTTCCCATTCCTTCAATGATAAAGGCAAAGATCTGAGATATTATACTGCCTAGTGTACCACAGGGTGACAATGACATTAAAGGCAACGGTAAAAATGTTTCAACTTATTATTACAACAAAGAGTGCAAATATATCATCAGAACGATATTGCAACTTAAATAAAATGTATCACATAGTAATATTATGATGCATTTTAGTTTACCTATACACTTTATAAATATAATCTTGTTACTTTACTAATTTGGATTTGACCACAAAACAGGAAATTTAAAGGTAGTGTTGTAAATACATAGTCATGTTTATCGCAATAAAATGCTGAAGTTCTTTGTACTCTATTTTTGTCAGGATTTCGAGTAAAACTACAAAACATTTTAAAAAATTTTCTTTTTATCATCTACTCAAAAACATAGTGGAACATAGAAGTTGGCGAAACATGCATCAATCCAACTAGCCACGTCACTAAATGCATAATGCATATAAATTTAAATGCCTGTTTCCGCCATCACCGCCCAAAATTGGCCAACTGTCTAATAATCATAAAAATGTGATGAATATTATTCTCATTCAAAGCCTTTTTAACTTATATACGAATCATGAAGCATTTATAAATCACAGTCTGATTGTAGCGTTCCATAACACTAAAATTCGATTTGTATTGTTAACAAAAAATGGTGGGTCAACTTACTTCACCAGTATTAATTCTAAAAAACACAAAATATCTGTTAAAGTATGGGGAATCTAATTAAAAAAGTGTTGTCCGATTGAAAATGGATATGCTAAAACACATCTTAACTTAAAGTATAGATCTTCTTTGAGTGGGTGAAGGTTCACAATAAGAAGAAATAAAAGTATTCCAAGTATCAATTGCGTTTGCGCCGACTACTGCGGAGGCGCCTTCTGTTATTGGGCACGGTAACAGTTGTGTTTCTGGATTTAGGTTCTGAAAAAAAGGATACATTTTTATAAAATGAAACTATACAAATCAGATGACTAAGTTTCATCCTTGACTCAATCCATGAAACCACATTTTTGCATACATATAGTTGAGTATACTCTTATGAAAATGAAGTGTTTATTCAGTTTAGGTCCTTATAGAACACTTATGAATGTCAAATGAAGCTACCACTGGTTCGGGAGGTAGTTTTCCACTGAGAAGAAACCAGTAACAAACTCAGTAGTTACTCTTTTCAAAAAAATTGTGTTGAATACAGATTCATTTGTAATCAAAATAATTATATAAAGCAAATTATATTTTCAATTTTTATCGTATTATGTATTCATTTTAAGTTTTTTAATATAATATAATAAAAAACTTAAAATGAATAATTAAATTATAAACATTTGAAATTAAATTTTTAATAATGTAATGTGTTACAATATAAAAATACTTACTAGGTTTTGGAGATGGCTTAGGTACTTCAATAATTTCAACTGTTTTTTTACTTGTTACTTTAGACAACTTGGGTCTTTTCTGTTCTTTTGGTTGTATCTTACAATTAACTGTTTCAGATTCTTTATCATTTGCATGAGATTTGTCCTTCACACTTTCAGTTGATAATTTCATTCTAGTAACCCTTAAAATTGGTTCTGGTGGATTGTTTATCTTACTTCTTGTAGACCTAGTACATCTTGGTTGTACAAGAGCCACTTCTTTCTTTGCTGAACTTTGTTGTTTCAATGCATCCAGTCTTTCTTTTGCTTCCCTCTTCTCTTTCATTCTATAAACCTTAATCATAGCTGGTGTGTATCCTTCCAAACCTTCTACATTCTCTGCAGTCTCTTTAGTACCTTTTCCAGATACTTTTTTTTTGAAACAAGCTAGGACTTCTTTCATAGCATAGGTAGGGTTGAGTCTTTGCAAGTAATCTTTCTGCATCAGTGGAGATTGAAGACTATCGACATTACTCTCAGATGACGCATTTGATAGTTTTCTGATTCTGTACTTGCATGTTGAGTCATCATCATCATTATTGTCATCATTTGCAGTGTTGCGATCCTTCCTGATAATATCTTCTGGATTTCCAGCAAGGATTTCAGCCCAGGTGAACTGTCTGGCAGAGCCCATAAAATTCCCAAATTTGCCAATGCTACTCCTGTGTCGTTTTATACCCCGCCGCTTCTTCTGCACTACTTTCTTTTTCGATCTTAAGTTTTTGGGTGATAATTTTTTCCCAAATATATCATGAGGCATGAGAGACTTCTTCAATCGCGACACTAGATCGGCATCAGATATGAAGAAGTTTCTGGAAGTGCATGGCTTTCGAATACCATCACTTGACGAATTTAATGTTTGTTTTAACAACTCTAATTTCAGATCATTCTCCAAAGAGTAAAAGTTCTCTCTTTCATATGCTTTTTTGATTCCATTCCTTGCGAGGAAATCTCTTGATGTGTTCTTTTTCCCAAATCTCTTGGAATAACTTAACTTGTTACGGCTTGGAGACATTGGTGCTTCTGCAAAGTTAAGAAATAGTTCTTTGTCAAAACCATTTCTTAACAATTCACTCTTGAATAGGCTTCTACAATAATCATAGTCTGGCTGTTCTGTGAAGTCCAAACTGGAAACATATTGTAGATATTTTTCCATAAATTGAGGGTAGAATTCAGTCTTGAAGCATGTTTTCAGCAACAATTTTATATCACCCATGAAGTTTTTTTTCAGTGCATGTGTCAAATCTGGCTCTGCTAGTACTTCTGTAGTTTTCCAAGGTAGGGTCCCAGTTAGCCAATCTAAAAGATTGTACCCCAGAGTTTCCAAATCAGATCTCCGGGAATGTGCTCCTATATGAGAATCTCTTGAACTATATTCCAATGTGCCATCATGTGCCTTCCTGGCATCCATTCCAAATTCTTTATGCTTGCCATTTGAGTCTAGAAATTTTGAAGCTAATCCATAGTCAAGCAAATATATCTGACCATTTGACTGAGACAGTATTGCTTCTTTGTATATTTCATTCATATTATCATCAATTTTAGTATTGACATCTTTCTTTTGATCTTCACATTTTGTTTCTTCAGTACTTCTGATTAAGTTATTTCCAAAATCATCTAGAAGTTTCTGATATGACTGATCTGAACAGACTGAACTATTCAAATCTTCATAATTTACATAATTTGACAACTGTCTCAAATTAAATGCATGGTGTCTATGTAATGTTCTGCTGTCTCTATCTGATAGAATTTTTCTCAACTTCTTCTTGACACTAGCTAGTCTTTTATCATTCTCAGTTCCATCGTCCATTGGACTTTTGTACTCTTTTACGACAAAATCTTCATCATCGTAATAATTTGATGACCTTGCTTTACCACTTTTAGCCCTTCTGTGTTTGCCAGATAGGACAGCAAGTTCTTTTGTTTCTTTTTGAAAAGAAGTCATCGTTTTTATCGCAGGCACTTTTCCTTGTTTCATGCCATCAAATCCGAGCATGAGATTAGAGCTTTTTATATCAGAATGTGTATATCCCTGATTATGTAAGTACTCCAATACATCTAGTATTTGAATGGCCAGTATTAAAACATTTTTCAAGTCCAACACTTTTGTTCTTGAGATGACCTTTTGGAGATCAATGTCATACCTTGGTAACACAAGGAATCTGTACTTAATACCACTATTTTCATCTGTGAATGAGCCACTGGCAATGTAAATAGGCATGCCAAGGCGTTTTTGTTTCTTTTGATGCAGCCAGGATTTAACTAAAAAGAAAATTGTATTTTTAATGTGGTTTCATTCGAAAAAACTAGCATACAGTTAAACTACAAGATAACAGTTTTTCATATATTATAATAATGTTATTACACTTGGTTGATTATAAATATATTGCAGTATACAAAACAATTTGAATACCCCAATAAGTAAGCATGAAATTATAAAGATGGGCCATGCTATGCAACATAGACCCTAAACATACAATAGGACACAAAATGTCTTTTAAATGATATTTGAGGGTACACACCCTCTGTGACAGATTATTTATCACAATACAAGATAAACCTTGTTGGTATTATTTTTCTATCCTGAGTGTCACTTATGGTACAACTTTGTTCAAACAAAGTCTAGACAAATAAAAAGAATTGGACTAGCCTTGAGACATTTTATTCAATGTGTGTAAAGTGTAAACACTCAAGCTGTTGATAATTAAATGGTAAATTATGAAATCATTACGCATTTATAGTAAAAAAATATTCAACCCATTTGTTACTTTAGGTCTTGTGGGCCTTAATTCTCTTATCAGGCTTCTAAGAAATAGAAATTTTATTTTGTGAGAATGAGGTTATTTACAAATGACAGCTATTTTTTATACATTTTCAAGACACATTCACCCAACGGGGCATGCAAATACATAACAATAATTACATTGAAACAATTTTCCTTTATCTTAATGTAAGATAGATCATTTATGTACTTATAATGTCAAATTCATGTTAAAATAATAATATTAAGAAAAAATTCAATAATAGAAATAGTTAAACTGTGTTCATGTTAAATATTTTCAAAACCTTACAGTTTTATTTATAATATGTACCATAGTAAGTATCCAAA